>BRDA01042080.1:0-16200 GCA_036984385.1 Crenuchus spilurus
ATAGAGTAATTCAGTTACTAACTAAGTAACTTTTTTTAACAAGTAGTGAGTAACTATAACTAATTACTTTTTTAAAGTAACGTTCCCAACACTGACAATGAGTATGAGTAGGTTTTAATGAAGTGCTTGGTCTGTGTATATGTAATAGAGAAAATATCAGCTGGTCTTACATGAAGAGGTTCCATGTGAAATATCCTGATTGAGGAAGTTGCAGCTTTGTTATTCTGTTTGCATCAAGAGCTCAGAACCATGTCACGCTTATATCAAGATTCAGGTTCATTAGAATATGTAGATGGATGGAAGAAAATACTTGTCTGACAAGCTGCTGAACAGACCTTGGTCTGATAAAGACAGTTGTGTGCTTTTGTGACAGAGTAAAGCTGAGCAGGCCTCGCACCTGCTGCCCATCACACCGCTCATTTCTTATTCATGCTGTAGAGGAGGAAGGATGAGGCATCAGTTCAGCTCAGCTTTCACAGTTAACTCTTAGAAGGCACAGTTCTCAATAGTGATAGTTGAAGCATTTCCTTAATTTTGTGTTACTCATCACTCATAACTCAGAGTTATCCTATTGAAAATTTCAGGGTGTACCACATTTGTGTTAAGCAGAAGAAAAGAATGTTTTAATAGATTTTATTCAAATTTACTGTTATATTCTTGTTTGTGGATAAACATTTTAATATATTTGTCTTGTTTTTGAAGCCGTTTTTGTTTTACTGTTGATCAGTATTGCTTATAACTTATGAACATGAGAACAGCAGAATCTCAAATTATTAGAATATAAAATGCTATTCAAACATATTCAACATTAAAACAAGCATTAATAACAATAACAATAACAACAACAACAACAACAATAATAATAATAATAATAATAATAATAATAATAATAATAATAATAATAATAATAATAATAATAATAATAATAATAATTATTATTATTATTATTATTATTTTATTTTGAATTTTGGAGATGCAATACTAGTAAAGGTATAGAACTGAAATGGCCATGGGAATGAAGGTCACCTTCAGGACCATTAAGGTTTAGGATATTATGTTCTTCCCAAGACAGAAGAAAAACGTAAAGAAGGGAAAAGGTGGCTTTAGCTGCAGGGAGTGTTTTTCCCTGATGGTTAATCTGGAGTGCATATCGCTCTCAGTCAGTTCCTGCTGGCCCTCAGTCTTGCAGGAAATGTCACGGGCCATCATGAATAAGAGATGAGAGCGCTGACCATAGAAGTGCCCTGCAGGAGCAGCCTCCAGTCTCCTCTTCCTCTCTGTAGTGTCTCATCATTATATCTACCTGCTCATACTGGGGGCATTTGGTGTCTACAGTTTGTCTGTGACTGTGTGTATTTCCAAGTCTTAGCATAGTGTTTGGATGTCTGTAGCATTTCTCTTGTGGAGATTAACCTCATACTTAACCTCTGTTTGACAGGTTTAAGGTTTCTGAAACACGAGTATCAATTATCTCCTGTTTAATTGATGTTTCAATGCTCCACTCACAACTAATTTCCTTTATAGTGACTGTGGTGGGGTTGGACAGGCTTTACAGAATGTTTAGAAAAATTCAATTTGACCTAAAGACACATTATTTTTATTCATAATTACAGTAGATTAAAATTTCAGATCTAGTCATTTGTGTTGTGTGAATATAAGGTACAATAATACAATCATTTTAAACTGAAAACAACCACTAAGGTGGTCCAGTTTTCGCAGCTCTTCTTATAGGACACTTGTTATGTTAAGACTTTCCCAGCATTCTCTAAACCTTATTAGATTAGATTAGATTAGATTAAACTTTTTGCCAATGTGATTGCACACAGTGGAATTTGACCTCCACATTTATCCCATCCGTACAGTGAAACAACTACACACTAGTGAACACACTAGGCTGAGAGAACATGTGCACAAAGCAGTGGGCAGCCGTGAAGTCCGTGGAGCAGTTAGTGGTTAGGTGCCTTGCTGAAGGGCACTTCAGTCATGACCTGCTCCAGGATCAGACCTTCCGGTCACAACACCAGATCCCTAACCAACAAGCCACGGCTGCCCCCAAGAGCACAACGAGGCTGCCAGGAATCAGTAAAGAAAGTTAATGATTCAGTAAAAAAACAGTTTGCACAATTTTCCACTTACCTCATATATACAGTAGTTGATCAGCCAGTCAAGTCAGCTTTAACTTTTTCAGTTCAGAATGCAAGGCTAAAGTTGCTAACAAACACTAGAACTCATTAATCACCCAAATAGTCTACCCTCATTTCTGTAAAAAATACCCTACCACTCCTGGTTCTAATTAATGTCTCCCTTAGTATTCAGTGTGGTTTAGGCAACAGTATGTCTTACTGTGGCCTATAAAAGATTACAAAACTTCACTGTGCAGCTGAAAACCTCAAAGGTAAAATTGCTAATCTAGAGCTAGCATTTTTCACCATGACTTCCATAAATGGGAGCAGTTTGATTGGAAATCAGTTTATAGCTTTCACTTTTGTTAATTAATATATAACTAGGGTGACCAGATCTGAGATGGTGAAAAAGAGGACATCTAACCCCAGTGTGTGTGTGGGGGGTTGTGTGTGTGGGGGGGTTATGGGCACAGGGTATAATGTATTGCATGTTCACATAAAAGGACATTTTTAAAAAAGTGGTGCACTAGGCATATGGCTGATATGTATATGAAAAAGAGCTTTATTGGCCCTTAATGACTCTGACATGCAGAAAAAAATACTTAAAAGCTATTTAAACTATTTTACATTTCAAATATGCAAAAACAAAATGATACATTTCCATGACATGACTGTGCTGTGTAACAATTCTGTCTTTGTCTGAGTACTTCAGAATGTTTTTAGCTGTTTAGGAATCTGTGAAAACCTTTCTTAACAAGTCAGATATGCAGTCCACTGACCTGTAGCTTTAGTGGTGCTTAACTGTGTGAAACGCACAGACACCTCTGCTGCACTCTGATTTACTAAAAACTCTGATTTTAGATCATGAGCTCTCGCCCCTCACTGCTGGTGTGTGCTTAGCTGAACTGATCTGTGCTTGTAGGTCATTTACACCTTTATTCACTACAAACACGTAAGTCCCAGCTTTACACGTCAGGCATTCAGCTTCATATGGATTGAGACAAAGACGAAAACATTGGAATTTCTTTTTTAAATTAATCCAAGAATTTACGTTTACGTTTCGGCAGAGCTGCTCGAGGTGCGGGTGGGTACATGTGCTTTGCCTGTCCTAAACAAAGACTACTGAGGTGCAGATTGACCAATGAAATGTGTACAGAAAAGGCTATCGACCAATAACAGTCGCTCTACAGTCAGACCGCCCAATCAGAAAGTTTTAGGCTAATTCACCACGCCCCCTTCTCACTCAAGCAAACTGAACAGAGTAAGGAGGGAGGGGGCGAGACTACTTTGTGAACGAAATGCTTCTCAAAATTTGACGTAAACTCTAATTAAACAAAATCCCGGACATTTCTAAAATTCCGCCCGGACAGTTTTTTAAGTCTCAAAAAGAGGACATGTCCGGGTAAAAGAGGACGTCTGGTCACCCTATATATAACTCTAAATCATACTGTGTCCTAAATCACATTCATGAGACCACAATTAAGGTCTGGATGTGGTTTTACAGATGTTTTGGTGATGTGAAATTATTTAGGGAATTTGGTTGACTTCTAGTGTTTGTTAGCTTTGTTAGCCTCATAGCTCAAAATAAAGAGGCAATAATCCAAATATGTCTTAATCTTTTACATTATATTAGATATTTAGGGTTATACATGGAAAGTGGAACATTTTATTTATTTTTTTGCTGAAAAATGACTTTAACTAAAATAAGTAGTTTGGAAAAGACATGTGCTACTATGGTAGCATTAGCTTAATCCACATCTGTTTTAGCAGTTTGACCTTTCACATACATAACAAAACAAATCATTTGAAATCAGTAGACATTTTAACAGACACTGAGCTGTGCTGTAATTTGTAATTAGTTTGAATTAAATTTTTGTTCCACAAACTTACAAAACAACTGATTATTAATGAATGTGATCTCCAGATATTTGTGAAATAATTAATTTTTCATTCATAATTTAATTCAAAAAGATAAACTATAATATTTGTTTATTTTATAGTCATTATATGTAAAGTGATATATTCCAAATGTATATGTTTTAATGTAAATACTGTTTGAAAAGTAATTTACTCAAACTTGAACTATTCTAATAATCTGAGTTGCTGGATTTCTGTTTATGATGACCTATAAGCAAAACTGATCAACAGTAAAACAACAAAAAGGCTTGAAATGTCACTTCACTGTAATGAATATTAGTTATAGTTTGCCAGTTTACCTTTTTTTTTTACCTGATTTTCTCCCCAGTGGCTGGTAGCCAATCGACCGCCCATCGATTCATTAGGACTCTCCCTATCACTTGTATCACTTGACTCTGGGAGGCTGCAGACTCACACAGGCCTCCTCCGATGCAAGGGAAGTCAAACTCCACCTCTTTTTGAACTGCTGCCGATACATCTCCACTGGGCAGCCAGCACACTCTGAGGAAAGCGCAGAACCTCAACTTCTGATCGATTGCCTGAGCCATCCAACATTACTTAGTAATGCTGCGCCCTGCCCAGACAGAGCTTCACCAATGTTTGCTCACTCGGGCCTCAGCTGCCGATGGCACACTCACGATCCTTAGATTATAGTGACAGTGTCTTAGTCCACTGAGCCACTTGGGGCAGTTTAGCTTTTTAAAATTAACTTATGGAAACAAACCTTTTCACAATATTCTCATTTTTGAATGTGACACTGTATTTATGGGCAGAGCATGGATAAATCAGTCACTTGGTTTGTTTACAGTCAGCAGTCAGAGAGTTCAGACTACATTGAAACACTTCACTATCCCTTGTGAATCTGGTTTCTTCAATGATCCTTTTATTGTATTATGTATAGAACTGAATAGCTTTGGCTTGGAGAAAAACACAATTATAGCAATTGTTTTCTCAAAATGTCTGGGCCTGTAGGGTCTGTCACACACAGTCTGTGGTGCTGTTAATTCATTTAGACAAAGAGAAATGTGAAATGGACTCCTGAGAACAGCTGAGGCTGCAGCACTCTGATTGCAGTGTAATAGATAGAGACTGTTTCTCAGTAGGTCTTACAGAGTGGCACTGCTTGTTAGCTGCTTTATTCAGTGGGAAAAGCTTTGTGTTGCTCTGAATGGATTCAAACGTGCCAAGGTTCATGGATTCATAAGACCATGCAGAGGGATCTAAAGACTCATAATATGTAGTAGTCACGGGAGAGAGAAGAGGAGAGTGAGAGCGTGTCTAAATGTCTGGTAAATAGTGAACTCTGTCTGACCCATTGTCTCCCTATTGGGGGCATTCTTCACCCATTTGTTCAGTAATTTATGTCATGACTTAGTAACCTTTTTAGTTATTAGTGCTTGAAAGTTGTCAGTTTGTATTGTGTTTTGGTATACAACACAATATTTCAGTAAATTGTAATTATAATGTAATGTTTTCAGCAACATCTATATTAAAACTTTTTTTTATTGTAATTTCACATATACTGTATGATGTAATTTTGTATCATTTTCTGTCATTGAAATTTCCAGTATATGTTTATCTTGTTCACACCCATGCTATTCTTAGCTAATCTTCCTCTTGAGGAATGTGTGTGTACACACCCACGTGTAATATGACCCCAGGCCAAGTCTAGCCATACATTGAGGGTGTTACGTAACAGGTGGAGATGACAGATGACTTGAGTCACAGTTGCATTACTGAAAGCCGTAAGACAGATCAGCCCTGATCAGGAAGAGCAAAGAACAGTTGTCAGTTGACACACAGCATGACGTTCATGCATTAATGAACAGTGCTATGTGGCAATGGCCCTTTTAGTCCTCAGTGCTAGCACCAGCTAAGCATGACTGTGTCCTCTGTTTGCAGGTGACCTGGTGTCTAGAGCTATGCATCACCTGCAGCCACTGAGCGTAAAGAACCAGAGTAACAGCACTCCGGTACACCACAAGAGTGGCCTGATCCACTGGGAGCCCGAGGCCCTCTATACTCTCTGCTACTTCATGCACTGCCCTCAGATGGAGTGGGAGAATCCCAATATAGAGCCTTCCAAAATCACCCTTCACACAGAAAGGTGAGGCCACCTCTATTGGGCCTGGAGCCACTGTCATTCAATATGAGAAACATTGTCACTGTTTTATATGTAAAATTGTGATCTAACAAAGCTGAAAATTAAAATCACTATATAACTATGCATTTATAGAGTAAACACATAAATATAAACACAGTAAAAAGTAATAATACTTTTAGAATAAAGTTGTTTATCTGTTAATTAGAATAATATAATCAGAAGAACACTGGTTTGGTTCCTACAGTCGTGGCCAAATGTTTTTTGGAATGGCACAAATTTTAGTTTTTACAAAGTTTGCTGCCTCAGTTTCTACGCTGGCAATTTGTATTAACTCTACATTGTGAAGCATGATTAGATTAATTGCAATTAATTGCAGTCATTCCCTGCTTTGAAAATTACTGTGACGCCTGGTGTAGAGCAGACAAAGCAGGTGGAGAGGAAGCAGAGGTGGGAATCAAACCTGTAGCTTTATTGTAGACAAGAACAAGTACTGCACATGACACTGATATGTTTACATACATTCAATGACCAACAATAAGCTAACACACATGGAGAGTTTAAGTATCCTAATTTCAAAATCCTAATTTCAGTGATGATCTTGTTAGCTCAGGAGAAAAGGTAAGGAGGACAAGACAGCTGATATCACTCTGTCATGCTGATTAGAAGAGCAGACTGGTTGCTTTAAAAGGGTAGTAGTGATTTTAAGTTTTCTTCTATTAACCATGGTTACCTCCAAGGAAACATGTGCAGTCATCGCATTGCATCAAAACAGTTTCACAGGAGAGGACATTGTGGCTTGTAAGAGCACCCCAATGAACCAATTATCAAATCGTCAAGAACTTCAAGTGGTTACATTTCAGTGAAGAAGGCTTCAGGACACCCAAGAAATTCAAGCAAGCATCAGGACTGTCTCGTAAAGAGGAGGCAGCAAATAGATCCGATCACTAATGCAGAGCTTGCTCAGGAATGGCAGAGGGCAGGTGTGAGTGCATCTGAACGCACAGTGAGATGAAGGCTTCTGGAGGAGGATGGCTTGGTGTCAAGAATGTCAGCAAAGAAGCCACTTCTCTCCATGAAAAAACATCAAGGACAGAGTGACATTCTGCAGGAAGTATAGGACTGGACTGCAGAGGACTGGGGTAAAGTTATTTTCTCTGATGTAGCCCCCTTCAGACTGTTTGGGACTTCTGGAAAAATTCTTGTCCAGAGAAGAAAAGGTGAGCACTAACACTGAGTCCTGTGTCATGCCAACATTTAAGTATCCTGAGACCATTCATGTGTGGGGTTGCTTCTCATCCATGGGAGTGGCTCAAAATTTAGCCTATCATAAATAAGGAATGTTATCAAAAAGCAACTTCTCCCAACGGTCCAGGAGCAATTTGGAGATGAACAGTGCTATTTCCAGCATGATGGAGCACCATTTCACAAGGCAAAAGTGCTCAAGTGCTCGGTGAACAAAATATTTACATTTTGTGTTCATGGCCAGGAAACTCCCCAGATCTCAATCCCATTGAGAACTTGTGGACAATCCTCAAAAAGAGGATGGACAACCAAAAACCCAGAAACTCTGATAAACTCCAAGTATTGATTAGGCAAGAATGGATTGCCATTCATCCGTGGTATCCAGCATGCCGAGGCAAGTCTTAAAGAAGAAGGTTCAACACTGTAAATATTAAGTATTCGTTTAATCTGAATGTATTTGTCAATAAAAAGTAAAACAAAAATGTATGAAATGCTTATAATTGTACTTCATTGTACAATATAAACATATGACAAAAGGTTATGACAAAAACTGAGGCAGCAAACTTTGTGAAAACCAAAATTTGTGCCATTCTCAAAATGTTTGGCCATGACTGTACTTATTGGTTCACTTTGGTCATTATATAGATTTCTTACATTTCAACAGCAGCTCATCTGATTGATTGAAGCAGTGATTAGTTGCTAACTGTAATTACTTCCTCCACAAGAGCACAAAAAAATATTAAGTTAACAGTCAGACACATCAAATCTTGTATTATTATTTGCATTTATCCTAAGCTGCTCAGATAAACAGTATCATTTGTCAAGTACTTTTGTAAAGTACATCAATTTTCATTGTTACTTTGATTAAACTCATCAATAATAAATGAGTCCACAATGACCTGAATTTCATTCTGACACATTCAGACATGAAGAAATAAAAGGCTTCCATTTCTACTCCTCAAATTACTGTTTGACAAGTTAGATTTGTTTTGTTTTCTATGTAATAACTGAATAATACACCACATTGTACACCTGGGATCATACTCATTAAAACTGGTTTCTATTTTAACAAAGTTTTTTTATCTTCCAAAAAGTGTTTCTCATTGTGTTCAGAGACCTTCTGCTCATATTTTAACTCATCAACTTTACATGTTTCAGTATTTTTGCTTTAATCAGTTCCCAGTGTATTCCAGTATTACTTCTTCTATCTTTAGGGACATAATTAAAAATACTGAGACATTTGCAGCTTGACATTTGAGTAATAAGATTGAGGCAAATAAGTGTTTAGCACAACCACAGGAGAATTCACACAGCTCTAACTTAAGCAAAGTAAATGTGCTCAAGGGCATGCACATGGAAACTTCTCAAATATACATAAACTTTCAGCTACATTTAATAAATATGCAGTTTATTACAGCATGGACAGGGCTTGTGTGAGGTGGGTAGTAGTGTGTCCCATTTATATGTACTCAAGCACTATTTCTTGTATATTTTCAAATGATAATACTATCCTGTCTAGTTTTACTCAGTTACATTCATTTTGAATTACTGATGCTTTTCTTCTCATTTCATTCGGCAACAGCATCTGTCTTACTTTGTGATTGGTTACACTTCAGATTTTTGAGCTTAACGGTTTTATTGTAGTTTATACACAGAAGAATAGCATCTAACAAACCTCAGATCTGCACTGATAAATGCTGAAGGTGTTGAAAATTGCCACTGCACTTCTAGTTCTAGTTGTCCTAGTACATATCAAGTTGTTTATGCAACTTGAGTCAATATTTTCCTCCAGTAACAATACTGTTCTATGGCTGTGTAGAAGTGTTCAGGTCTTGGGAATTTAGAAAACCTTTGTTTCAGTGCATCAAAGTGAACAGCACTGTGACTGTCAGAATTCTTTAGTTTCAGCCGTAAAATGTTTCTTGCCAGAACCTTAAGGGCTTAGACTTGCAGAGCTGTTAACAGAATAATCTGAACTGGGATTCTGCTTGTTGTCTCCCCTTGCAGGCCGTTCATGGTACTGCCTCCACTGATGGAGTGGATCAGAGTGGCGGTGGCCCATGCTGAACATCGCCGGAGCTTTTCAGTGGACAGTGATGATGTCCGGCAGGCGGCCAGACTCTTACTGCCTGGAGTGGACTGTGAACCTCGGCAGTTAAAGTATGGGGCCATTTCAAATCCATAAAGCACTGCAGAATATAAGTTAAATTAAAAACAAAAAGGCCTTTAGAGCTAATGAAGCTTAAAGCTTCCCAGCTTCCCAGTGCACTGACTATGGTATTGATTCTCTAAGTTATGCATTTCTGTTTAATATAAATGCACAGTATTTTACCACATTTTGTTATGAAATCAGTTTGTACTTTTTACAAAACATTACATACAAATACATGGCAAACTAAAATTTATGATCTACATAAAATCAGGTCTACATTAATATGGAACAATTGTCATTTAGATAAATGTATGTTACTCTCATTTCCCATGTTTCAAATAATTAGTATAATTTAGATTTTTCTAAATTGTAGATGTGTCTTGAAAGAAAAACAGTGTAGGATCATGATTGAAGTTCAAAATAAAAATATGAAGACTAGTGGACAAAACCTAAAGTGTATTTTTACTGTCAACTGTTTATTACTATTATTATTATTTTTCATATAAAAGTTTAGGTTTGTTCCCTAGATACTACAAAAGATATATATATATATATATATATATACATTTTAAAAGTTTTGTATATAATTTATAATATATAATTCTATTTTATAAATTTGATATATATTTGAAATTAATCAATTATTTTTGAAAATTCAATAGCAAAAATTATTAATATGACATTTCTACCTTGTTGTATTGTGAAATGTTGTGGTATAAATTAAATAAGGCACATGGCTTTCCTCAGGACCGATGATTGTTTTTGTGTGTCACGGAAACTGGATGCTGCCTCCACTGAGGCAAAGTTCCTGCAAGACCTGGGCTTCCGCATGCTCAACTGCGGCCGCACTGACCTGGTCAAACAGGCCGTCAATTTACTGGGACCTGATGGAATCAACAGCAGGAGTGAACAGGTGAGACAATGCACACACACACCTTCTCTTATTTATACACCTGGAGAAACAGCCTGTCCAGTCATACCTCACTTATACAAATTGTATGAATGTATAAATCACAGATTGCATTCTGGATAGAAAAAATCATTTATTTTCAGCAGCGTGAGGCTTGTGAACACACACTATTCATAAATCACATCACAGCAGAAAGCAGACATGTTTGTCCCATAGCAACCTCAACTCTAACAGGTTCTCTCAACACATCAGCACGCTCATGAGATGCACTCAAATTCTCAAAGTATTTTATGCTTGGCCATGTCTGTGAGATCCAGCTTGCAGGCCACGTGTCACCACTCTCTCCATCATTCTGCTGGCTTGACTGCACTGCTGAACTCTGGCAGGGAAATGTAAGCTGTTCTCAGCCTTTCTCACAAAATACTGGGGATTCTGTTGGATTTTCCAGCCTGCGTTCAGCCTCTGCTCAGTCTGGATCCCCTGGGGTCTCTTTTATAGACAGACTTTCAAGGCTATACTTCAAATAAATACCTTTGATTTGACTACACTTGGTATTATACTTACCTTACTTAGGTTTGGGGAAAACTTGCCTTCTTTCAAAATGTGAATTTCCTGACTGTTAGTTTTTTAAATAAAGTAAGAAATCTAAAGCACAATAAAATGAAAAGAATAAAAATAATAAAAAGAAAGTAAGACATGTAAGCCTTTAACCATTGGTGCTGTTGTACCACTATACAGATGAGTGTGGTGTTAAAAAAGTTAACAGAATCAATGTTATTGCACAGTTTTTGTATTTGTAGTTTATATTCCGATTTTATCATAAAGTGCCATCTCACTGTATGTTTAAAGTGTACATAAAAAATACAATTGGCCCTGAGTGGCTCAGTAGACTAAGTGCCTGGCAGCAATGTATCGCCAGCAGTTAGAAAAGAGGTGGAGCTTGACTTCACATGCATAGGAGGAGGCCCGTGTTAGGCTGCACCCTCCTAGAGTCAGGGATAGGGAGAGTCCTAACAAATAACAGGTCAATTGGCTACCAACCATTGGGGAGAAAATTGGGTTTATTTTTTATTTTTCCATCTGTTATTATTATCATTATTACCATTATTATTATTATTATTATTATTATTATTATTATTATTATTATTATTATTATTATTATTATATAATGCATTTATTATGCACAATAAAATCCTTCATTTAGATGCATGATCTTGTTTTTCTCATAATGAATGTGACTGTCTTTAACAGATTAAGAAAATATTCACATGAAGTCTACAAATTATGATATATAAATAAATAAAAAAATAAATAATAATCAAGAGTTCATTTGCTAAATTTTTGTCATTTTTTCAGTTTCTTACATTATTTGAAATGCCTGCTGCTCTTCACATTGTGTGTACATTTCATGACGAGTGAACTAAAAGAAAAAGCCCAAAATGATATCTGGTGCTGTAATTTTTTTTGCAAATACACTGATCATGAGACCTGTATATCTCATGTTGGGATAGTATAATATGACTTTGTGTGTGTGTGTCTGTGTGTTGATAAGGGTATGACTCCACTTATGTATGCATGTGCGCGAGGGGACGAGGCCATGGTCCAGATGCTGCTGGACGCTGGAGCTGATATCAACTGTGAGGTCAGTGACTATGTGCTAGACATCCTGATCTTCCACTCGTCCATCAGGCTCATGCACTGCATGTGATCTGTGTAGTTTTGTTGTGTTTATTTGCTGATGTGTGGTGTAACAGGAGAAAACCCAGAATGCTTTGTACATCTTTCAGTATGTCCTCAGAGAATGATTTTTCTTTGTTATTCACTTTGTAGTTTTGACTGGAGGATGGCCAGTTATGGCGATATAACTCACATGTTTACCTGGAGATGATATACTACAAAGCAGGAGATGAGAGAAGAGGGTTTAGCAATACCACTTACATGCTCATGCATTAGTCACTTTTAATAGTACATGACTTACTGGTGTGGCCTGATTAAGTCATGTCTAAGTCGGCTGTAATGAGGAAGATTTTACTGGCTTTAGTATACCAGGTCATAGTCAGGGGGAACTGATTTTCTATAAAATAGTTATTTGTCACTACACCCTTCTATTACGCCATTACAAAAAGTGACTGCAATAAAGACAATTTAATGAGTCATATAGCTTCTGGGACATACATATGCTTGTTGTGATGTTTTTATAGTAAGATTAATATAAACAATAACCATTATTAATTATTAGAATGATATTTTAAATTGTAATATTATAATAATTATGAGAATATTACTTAACTAGTATATTTTATACATTAAACATAGTTCAGATGTTATTTACAAATAAAGAAGAAAAAACTAATGAGAAAAATACAATAATGAAAAAAATATGAATTTACTTTTTATTTTATTTATTTTTTATGAGAAAGACACAATAGCATAGAAAATAATTAAAAAATTGCCTATTGTCAAATATAACAAACATAGTGAAATAATAGAAGCTAATTTTAAATGATTATTTTTAGATGAAAGTAAAATAATTGAACATAATAATAATAATAGCTCAAAATAAAATTTAGAGAAAGGCAAAACAAAAAAAAATGTAAACTTTGGTAACACTTTACTGTAGGCTAAAGTTCTTGAAGCTACATGACATCCTGACATAAACTTGCATAAACATTTAATATATTGGGTTTAATGCAGTAGCTATTACCGTTCATACACTGTGACCATTTAAAGTGCGTTAAAGATTAAAAATACAAAAGTAAATCAATAGAATTTAGAGAGAAGAATAAAATAAATAATAAAATAAATAATTAAAATAATGAAAGTGCAATAAGAACAGATTAAAAAGTGCAGATTTACTGTAAATCAACTTAAAATTTAACTTAAAAGACAACAATTAAAACATGATTAAATAATAGATTTTAAAGAGGTCATTTTAAAATAAATTAGGATTATAGCGCCATTACAGAATGAATGTAAAATTCTGTGCTCTACTTAGCTGAAATATGTTTCCTGGATATAAAAGAGAATTGAGGCTCTTCTAATATTTTCTGTTAACTGATTCCATTGAAAACGCTGCTTTTCCGTGTTTAGTCTTTACTTTAGGCAGGATTAACTGACAGTTTCTGGTGAACTGACATTCTACTATTTCTGTAAACATTAGATTTGCCAGTTTTGATCAAATCAGTCTTTAACAGATGTTGGAATGAGTCTTTATGTAAGTTTATGTCAGTTGTCACTTTTAAGGTGTCGTGTTGCCTTATGAACACTACTCTACAGTAAAGTATTACCAAAACTTCTAACTGAGGATGCTTGTCATATGTCGAAATATATGATAAATGTTCACTGGTGGTGTGAGCCACTCAGACTAGTCTACATCATGAATTTACATCAACCTGATCATGTGGTCAGTCATGTGAGAGTTCAGAAAAATTACTATAATAAATCACAGCTCATAGCATTGAAATGCCACTGTATTGCCCCTGTATTTTGGTCTCTTATCAAAGTCTAGCATGAAAAGTGACAGAAGTGCTCAGCTGAGTTATTTTTTTGCTGAGTGCAGTGGCCGAATGTTTTTTTCCCAGCCAGCACATGTCCCATTTGTGTGTGTGTGTGTGTGTGTGTTGTGCCCTGACTGACCCCTGTACCTCCCCCAGGTGCCCAACACAGTACACCAGCACCCCTCAGTGTACCCTGAGACCAGGCAGGCCACGGCACTCACCTTCGCCGTGCTCCATCAACACGTCCCTGTACTCCAGGTTAGACTCCTCCCACCAGCCCTGACCACACACTGACCTCACAGAATTCCAGCACACAGCACACTTTTACAGCATTGTTATTGGGATATTATGCTTCATGCATAATAACTCATAATGTGTTCTCTCCTAACACTGTGCTGTGTATGTGTGTGTGTTTATGTTGAGTGTATAAAGCTCTTCTCAGAGTCTTTGCCTAGCGACTGTGCTACACCCCATTTACCATGTTCCTCATTATCACTCATTTTCAGCATGTTTTGCTCAGTTACTGTGGATTCAGCTGCTGATGCTGAGTGTGTGATCTCGCTCAGCAGAAATTGTGTCACATAAGCAGTTTAGTTTACAGTCTAGATCACATTGCATCAAGCTGTTGATACTGGTCAAGTTTAGACTCATCTCTCTCTCCCTCTCTCTGTCCCCCTCTCTCACTGTACTATCATTCTTTCTCTTTCTCTCACACTTACACATCTCTCATCTCTCACTGTTTATCTTTCTCTCTGTCATCTTGATCTTTCTGTTTATCTCTTCTCACTCTCTTTCTCTTTTCTTTCTCACTGTCTCTCTTTCTGTCTTTCTTTTTATCTTTATTTAACTATCTCTCATTCTCTCTCTCCCTCTGACTTTCTTTCAATCTCTATTTTGTTCTGTTTTTATATTTTCTCCCTCTGCCTGTTTCCCTCCCATTTCTCTCTCTCTCTCTCTCTCTCTCTCTCTCTCTCTCTCTCTCGCTCTCACTCTCTCTGTGTTTCTTTCTATTTGTCTTTCTTTCTATCTGTCTCTCATATTGTCTTTCTCTGTCTACCATTCTCTTTCTCCCTCTCTCTGTCTTACTCTCTATCTCTCATTCTCTCTGTCTATCATTCTCACTCTCTGTCATTTTCCATCTCTCTCTCTCTCTCTCTCTCTCTCTCTCTCTCTCTCTCTCTCTCTCTCTCTCTCTCTCACACACAGTTGTTATTGGATGCCAGAGTGAATGTAGAAGGCTCTCTGCAGGATGGTATGGAGAATTACACAGAGACTCCTCTGCAGTTAGCTGCTGCTGCAGGTACGCTCACACTCACTCACTCAATCACTCACTCACTCACTCACTGCAGCAGACTCAGAGCGTCAGAACTGCTGTGTGCACTGAAAACTATAGTGATGCTTTTCTTTGATTTCACATAAATCAAATATACATCAGTATATAAGGGCTGTGTTTTGTCTTTACATGATGTATATATATCAATTCACAAATTCAGTCAAAGTAAGTGAATGACTTCAGTGTGTAAAGAGATAACAGGAGGTTGTGTGTGTGTGTGTGTGTGTGTGTGTGTGTGTGTGTGTGTGTGTGTGTGTGTGTGTGTGTGTGCGTGTGTGTGTGTGTGTTTAGGGAACTTTGAACTGGTCAGTCTGCTGCTGGAGAAAGGAGCTGATCCCATGGTGGGGACCATGTACCGCAACGGCATCTCCACAACCCCACATGGAGAAATGAACTCCTTCAGCTTGGCCGCAGCACATGGGCACAGGTAATGCACAACCCTCTCCCACACACACATATACAGTCCCAATGACTTATAAGACTCACATGCTTCAACTTCATGATCTGAATGATAGATGCTATATCGCCATTTCAAAAGATTTCTTGATAAATGGATCTGTGATTTTCCTCCTTGTTGTGTTCAGGAATGTGTTTCACCAGCTCTTAACTCAGAGTGAGAAGGGGAAGGGAGATGTGTTGTCTCTGGAGGAGATCTTGGCTGAAGGATCAGATGTGGGAGAGAGAAGCTCTCTGCAGATGGAGGCCTCTCGCACTGGGAAGGCTAAACTTAAAGCCCTGAGAGAGGCCATGTACCACAGCTCAGAACATGGTTATGTGGATATTACACTGGACATACGCAGCCTAGGTTAGTGCCACAGCACTACACCATGTCACAATACAGTATATACTTAATATTATTATGTTATTAGTATGCTATTGCTTTGATCAGTGTTGCTTCAGGCTAATATTATTATACCCACAA
>BRDA01042082.1:0-20197 GCA_036984385.1 Crenuchus spilurus
GTGTGTGTGTGTGTGTGTTGTACTGAAGATAGTGTTGACTTGTAATTGATTTAGCTGTGCTGTGCTCACATGTGTGATTTACTTCTAATTTGTCACTTTCTCCACCTTTCCTTCTGTGCATCTCTCCACCTCAGATGTAGTAGATGTACAGAGAGAGCTTCCCTCTCTAGCTCCTCCCTCTTTCTCTAAGCATCCTTCATATGGACGCCTTCAAAGAAACTATAATACTAGCCTTGACCACACTTAATTAAATCTTTTAGAATACACCACACTATTAACTGATCAATATGCATAGCGGAGCACACACAGGTCGGTCTCTCTCTCTCTCTCTGTCTCTCTCTCTCTCTCTCTCTCTCTGTCTCACTCTCTCTGTCTCTGTCTCTGTCTCTCTCTCTCTCTCTCTCTCTCTCTCTGTCTCACTCTCTCTGTCTCTGTCTCTCTCTCTCTCTCTCTCTCTCTCTCTCTCTGTCTGTCTCTCTCTCTCTCTCTGTCTCTGTTTCACTCTCTCACTCTCTGTCTCTCTCTCTCTCTGTCTCTGTCTCACTCTCTCTCTCTCTCTCTCTCTCTCTCTGTCTCTGTCTCGCTCTCTCACTCTCTCTGTCTCTCTCTCTCTTTCTGTCTCTGTCTCACGCTCTCTGTCTCTGTCTCTGTCTCTCTCTCTCTCTCTCTCTGTGTGTGTCTCTGTCTCACTCTCTCACTCTCTCTGTCTCTCTCTCTCTTTCTGTCTCTGTCTCACTCTCTCTGTCTCTGTCTCTGTCTCACTCTCTCTGTCTCTGTCTCTCTCTCTGTGTGTGTCTCTGTCTCACTCTCTCACTCTCTCTGTCTCTCTCTCTCTCTGTGTGTGTCTCTGTCTCTGTCTCTCTCTGTCTCTGTCTCACTCTCTCACTCTCTCTGTCTCTGTCTCTCTCTCTCTCTCTCTCTCTCTCTCTCTGTCTCACTCTCTCACTCTCTCTGTCTCTCTCTCTCTGTCTCACTCTCTCACTCTCTCTGTATCTGTCTGTCTGTCTCTCTCTCTCACTCTCTCTCTGGTTCAGAATCAAGATGATTAATTTGCTTTGCAGTTGTGAATGATTCCACTTGGAGACTTTTGCTGCTCTTTAAATTAGAAATTGTATTGTTTCAGGTTGGGCAAGTCCTTCTTCTCCTCCTCTTTTAGTTTTTTAATTGGTTCAGTAGATTATACTGTACTGCATGTAGCACTATAGCAGATATAATATAGTAATGTGTAGTATATGTGTAGTGTTTTAGTGTAAATACAGTGTCAGTCATATAAATACCATTTAATTTGAGAATGATTGGATTTGAAGAAGTTAAATCAGAATTGTGGGTATAAAAAGACTAGGAATTAATAACATATATATAAAACAGTAAATACCAAAAATGATAAAATAGCAGTTTGATATATGCTAATGTCGTAGAACACCTGGTTTGGCTAATCAAAACTTTAATTAATTTAATTATTAATTTAAAATATTCATTTGATGCGTCTTCGAGAACATCTGTAATATACTTTTAAAAATGAAAACAAGTCTTCACTTTGCCAGTACCTGATATTTAACTTTGTTTTCCCGGAACGAGATCTACTTTGGACCATTTCTGCTGTTACATTCATCAGGACTGGAAGGATGGCTGGCATTTCTGGTGTGTTGTGATAGGACAGGGACGGTACATACATACAGAAATGTGAGGATATCCCAACTTGTGGGGTCGCCATCGATACCTGATTAGGTTATTGACCTACTAGTAAGAGTGTGTGTCTGTATGTGGGTGTGTAAGTGTGTGTCAGGAGGATGCTGGCGGACAGAGGAGCAGAGTGAGGGAGAGAGAAGGAGGGAGAGGGTCAATGTAAATGTTATTGCAGTGTGAGCTCATTTGATCAAAGCCTCTGAAAGGTTAAGTGAATCCAATCTGGTTTAGTGTGTCTGAGAAGAGGCCGTGTGTGTGTGTGTGTGTGTTTGCTTGCAGGGGGGTGGGTAGAGAGGTGAACAGAGGAGGGATTATCATATTGCCAATGAAATAGTGGCTCTGCTGTGGAGCGCTTCTCTCCCTCTCTAATGCATTTAGACAGCAATTGGCCTTAATAACCTTTATTGACTTCAGCGGGTCAGAGCCAAGGATCTAATTATTAAAGTGTATCAATTTCATCGGAGTTTAGTGCTCCGCCGTTCATATAATTATTTTAAGGTCGACCGGGGCAATTAATCTCCATTCACTTATTTGATGGCTTTGTAAAACATTCTAAATGCTACGCTTGTTGGTGCATATTCATCACTAAAAAGTGATTCTTTTTCTCTGGATGCAGCTTTTAACTGGCTTTGTAGCTCATTCTCTTAGTGTTAGTGTCTCTTTATGGTAAGATGGTTTGTTTACTGTATTACCACTCATGGAACATTCCTCAGCAGATGTTTCCAGCCACTACAGTTATGTGAAAAGGCCTTTAGATGATATATAATCATTGGGTGATGGAATGGCGCCCTGCCCTGCGCCCAGTGAAGGGGTAGAGGACTCACCGCGACCCTGATCAGGATTAAGATGAATAAGGTGATGAATGGGTGAAAAGCAGGCCATTAGACGTGCTGGTTGACTGGTACACAGGACGTACCTGGTGTTTGCTCAGAGCAGAGTTCTCGTCAGAGCTCTTGGCCATCTCTACATGACTGTAGATCAGAGAAGCTGAGCAGGACAAGTGATGGACACATCATGAAGTTAAGAAGAAGGAGAAATGACTCCTTTTATCTCTCCTTCTGTCTATCCAGCATCCATACAACCATACGTACAGTCATTTGTTCATCTATCCATTCATTCATCCAGCCACCCACTTACCATCCCATCCATCCATCCATCCATCTGTCCATTCATTCTTCTATCCATCCATCTGTCTAGTCATTCATCCATTCGTTCATTCTGCTATCCATTCATCCACCCACCTACATATCCATCCATCCATCCTACCATCCACCCACCTACCATTCCATCCATCCATCCATCTGTCCATTCATTCTTCTATCCATCTATTTATCTGTCTATCCATCTGTCTAGTCATTCATCCATCCGTTCATTCTGCTATCCATTCACCCACCCACCTACACATCCATCCATCCATCGGTCCATTCATCCTTCTCTCCATCCACTCATCCATTTATCTGTACATCTATCTGTCCATTCATTCATCCATCCATTCATTCTTCTATCGATTCATCCTTCTATCCATCTATTTATCTGTCCATCCATCTGTCTAGTCATTCATCCATTCATTCATTCTGCTATCCATTCATCCACCCACCTACACATCCATCCATCCATCCTACCATCCACCCACCTACCATTCCATCCATCCATCTGTCCATTAATCCTTCTCTCCATCCACTTATCCATTTGTCTGTACATCTATCTGTCCATTCATTCATCCATCGATTCATCCTTCTATCAATCTATTTGTCTGTCCATCCATCTGTCTAGTCATTCATCCATCCGTTCATTCTGCTATCCATTCATCCACCCACCTACACATCCATCCATCCATCCTACCATCAACTCACCTACCATTCCATCCATCCATCCATCTGTCTATTCATCCTTCTCTCCATCCACTCATCCATTTATCTGTACATCTATCTGTCCATTCATTCATCCATCCATTCATTCTTCTATTGATTCATCCACCCACCTACCATCCATCCATTCTACCATCCACTCACCTACCATTCCATCCTTCCATCCATCCATCCATCTGTCCATTCATCCTTCTATCCATTCATTAATCTGTCCATCTCTTTCCTTTCATTCAGTCGTCTATCCATCCATTCATCCTTCCATTTATTCATCGATCCACCCACCTACCATTCCATCCTCCATCCATCTATCTGTCCATTCATCTTTCAGTCCATCCATTTATGTCCATTCATCTGTCCATTCATCCACCCACCTTCCCCTCCATCAATCCAATCAACTATCTGTCCATCCATCCATCCATCTGTCCATTCATCCTTCTATCCATCCACCCATCCATTTATCTGTCCATTCATTCATCCGTCTGTCCATCCATTCATCCATCCATTTATTCATCGATCCACCCACCTACCATTCCATCCATCCATCCACATACCATTTCATCCATCCATCCATCCATCCATACATCCATCCATCCACCTACCATTCCATCCTCCATCCATCTATCTGCCCATTCATCTTTCAGTCCATCCATTTATGTCCATTAATCTGTCCATTCCTTCACCCACCTACCCCTCCATCCATCCATCCATCCACATAACATTTCATCCATCCATCCATCCATCCACCTACCATTCCATCCTCCATCCATCTATCTGCCCATTCATCTTTCAGTCCATCCATTTATGTCCATTCATCTGTCCATTCATTCACCCACCTACCCCTCCATCCATCCATCCATCTGTCTTTCTTATCTATTTTTTTCCTTTATCTTTCAGCCGTGACCATCTTTAGGTAAATCTGTATAACTGAAATAAACAGCTATCATTTGAAGCTCTCTCTCCGTTTCCACCTGCTTCTCCTTTTACCTCCCTCAGAGCAGTCCTTCTAAGCCTAAAGTGAATAGGTGTTTAATCCCAGAGTTAACGACAGCAGTGTGCTGTTTACACATTCCCCCTCTTTAGCCTACCTGCTCTGTAGCTGCTTAAACAACAGCACACAGAAGAGAAAGCACTGCCTAATTACTGTTATTATTCATTTACAGAGGAGAGCACAGCCCGATAATGCATTTTACATCAGCAGGCCGCTTGTACAGGAGAATGGGAGGAAATACAGAAATGAGTCAGAGAAAAGGGAGAAGAAAGGAGAGTGGAAGAAGGTTTGTGTGTGAGAGAGGGAGAGTGAGAGAGAGGGGATGTGCAGTATAATATGCGGGCAAAAGGTATTTGCTATTCCCTTTGAAGTCCTTATTGAACAGGGTAAGCTGAATTTCAGCAGGGCCTGATAGTGTTCAGGGTAAATACTTAAAACCCTTTAGAGAATTTCACGCACTGATTCGCCACTAGCAGGGTGTTTGTGTTGCTGTGTGTGTGTGTGTGTGTGTGTGTGTGTGTTTTACCTGGAGGGGTCTTGCTGTAAGCTTTGTACCTGCAGTTTGAGGACCTGTATGTATATACTGGCTATACAGGCACGGACTGTGTGTGAACAGTGTCTTCAGTATTAGAAATAAAGTAGTGTTGGATATTTGATGCTTCCTTGGCTTTATTTGGATCTCTGGGGCCTGCAAAACAACACAAACTAGTATTCTGTACACACACATTCAGTATTATTGTATTTGTGGGGACATCATGTTGATTGTAGTACTTTAGCTGAGTAATACCTACACTCATACCTAACTTTAACTTGTTCCCAAAAGAGCTTAATTTGTGGTTAAAAACTACATTTCATTCTGAGGACCAGCAAAAGGTCCCCACTTTCACTTTTACTGTTTTATTATCATTATTTAGTCCCCACAAAGCAATGAATACACATAAGGAGACAGTGCACATTGTTAACTAAATATAAAAGTCTCTAGTGGATGACTTATCCAAATATACAGTCATATTTTTTGTTGTCTATCATCCTATTTATTTTGTAGTGTTTTATGTTTCTGTGCATGTTCTTTCATATCAAACAAGGTGAAATCAAGGCTAGCGCAGAATACATCACTTGATTAAAAAAATACACAGCTTTTGAATGTGTTTCGGTTTTGCTTCTGCGTCAACGTGGACAAATAAAACCATCAGTAATCCTCCGACAATGTTGCTTTTATTTTCATATCAAACAACATCCTGACACTATTTGTTACTTTCTTCACTTAAGGAAACTGAACGTGATATGTGCTATCAATTTAGGCTTTTTTAGTTTCATCTTCGCCAGGATCTGATTGCTTTTAGAAGCGTCCTCTCTGTGTGTAGATATTTTGTTATTGACGGCACGGGGAGGAATTTGCTTTTGTTTCTGGGGGACTGGTTGATGTTGACAGCGTGCGCTCTCGTTCTCGGCTCTTTGAAGGCATGTGCCGTTTTTTTTTTCCTTCGGAAACAAACGAACACATTACGACGTCTGATCTGTCTTTCTCGCTTAGAGCATCATCAGACCCTCTGTTTGTTGGTTTATTTATTGGGTTGGTTGGTTGTTTATCTGCGTCTTTCTTCCATCAATGGGTCAGTGAGATAATTGTAGGGAGATAGAAGAGGGTGCTAAAGAGGAATTACAGATCAGGGCTGATAAATCACAGCTAAACACAACACACCAGACTATCTCTCTCTCTTTCTCTCTCTCTCTCTCTCTCTCTCTCTCTCTCCCTCTCCCTCTATGTCTCTCTATATATATATATCTCTCTCTGCTTTACATTGACTCCCTTTCTTCATTCTTAACTGATTTAGGTCAGGTCAGGAAATTAGAAAGTATATCATGATGCACTGATTACTTGATTAACAATTCAAAGAAACCTTCTTGATGCTTCAGCTATGGTTTGTTGGCATTTTTCATGATGACATTGCATCGGCCTTACAGTAAGAAACCAACTTGATGGACAACCGTGTTTCCAGTTCTTCCTGGTTTTTATCATTTTTCAACAAAGTATTTTGGGAAATGGTGTTGCTAAGTCCATTTTTATCTTTGGCCTTTTTATAAACTGATGATTGGTCAATTAATCATCAATTAATTTTTGGTAGAATACTGTTCATTATTGATGTAATGAGTGGTGGTAGTTCCTTTCTTTTTTGTAGTAAATTTTTCCCCCTTTCCTTCTGTTCCTCTGCTTGTTCTCTTAATTCTCTAAAGTCCTCAGTGGGGCATTGGACTCTGGATAAGCTCTGAGTCAGAACAACAGAGAAAGAATTGGAGATCCCCTCACCAAGCCACTGTAAAATTGCTGGATGCGCTTGAAAAATCGCGGAGAAAAGCAGGATAATGGAGAAGATGCTCCAGATAATTTTGGCGAGGAGGAAAGAGAGAGGAGGAAAGAGAGAAGGAGATTTACTGTCTTCTTAAAGCTCTTCATTGTTGCCATTCTTTGAAGCAAAAAAAAAGACATTAACTGTTTAACCATTTACCATTTAACACAGACAGAAAAATCAAAAACAAATTATGCTTTTAAACTGCGGAAGCTGCTGGATCTTCTCGAGTAGTTGAAAAAACATCCTGTTCATAATTCTATTGATTAACTCACCATTCTGGATATTTTCTCAGGGTTAATTTTGTCTGACCAGTTAAGTACTGTGCTGGGCTTTGGAATATCTGTTTCCAAGGACAAGCAGTGTGTTGTTAAGCAAGGTTGCTAAGACATCTCAGGGGAAGCTACCAAAGAGTTCAAAGACAGGAAGGAGACCAGAGAGGGACACAAAGTTATGAAAAGTCTTGCTTGGACTAAGAAAAGCGAAAGCAATGTGCTTACTGCTATGATGACCCAATACACTATTAGCACAGCCTAGACCACTGTCCTCAAGCTCATGACATGGAAAGCCATAGCAAGACTTGACCAATACAAATATTGAAATTTCTTCGATGGTTTTGTATTGACACAATAATAAAGCAGTATTTGTACATCACAATACATTGCAATGAAAGTTTTTGACTCTCAACGTTGAAAATTGTCTATTTAACAGAACAAATCTGCTAAAAATGCTGCAGAACCACATTTCAAATGTACATAATTTTAGATGCCCAGCTGTTTCTTTAAAGGCACAGTATGTAATATTTTGAGTTACCTTTTAGCAGAATTTAAGATAATCACTAATAAAAATGATTAAAAATACATCTAATCATTATAAACTGAGAAGTTGTTTGATTAGTTTACCTTAGAATAAGCTGTTTATATCTACATTGGTCGCGGGTCGAACACCGACTGTGGCCGCCATGTTGCATCGCCATGTTTCTACAGTAGATCGAAAAGGACAAACGAGGCTAGCAAAAACCGTTTGTGTTGTAATGACGAATTGGCCACTCAAATTCGATGGTGCTGTAGCTTTGTTTTACTGTTGGCTGACATGAAACAGGAGAAGAAGAAATAAACATATACCTCAATAAAACCTCAATAAGAAGAAATACACTGAGGAGAAGCAAGAATAAAGGTTTTTTGGTTTATTTGTTAAGATGGTGGAACATTCTTATGCTCTTCTCAGAGCAGTGGCTGTTTACGAACACACAGTTTGTACACCAACCTTCACTGACGTAGATTATTAATCCGCCCCCTCTGGTTTCCCCGGACTGCTGGTTACGGTCCGCTCGGAAGAGCTGCCAGCCGGCAAGCTGGAAGGCCGAGTCCGGCACGCTCTGGTTCAGCCATGTTTCTGTGAGACAAATCACCGCGCAGTTCCTCGTCTCCTCAGAAACACTCATCCTCAGCCGCAGGAGGTCCAGCTTGTTGTCCAGAGAGCGGACATTAGAGAGGAAAAGAGATGGAATCGGGGGACGTTTTTAGCGTTAGCCTTTAGCCTGGCTAGCACGCTGCCCCACTTCTGCTGCCGGTCTCGTCTCCCCCTCCCGGCCGGTGTTCCACTCCAGCGGGCCAGTGTCTGGAGAAGCCGTAGTCTGTCCAGCTCAGCCCGAACGTTATTATCCAAAGTTGCTGCTTCTGTGTCTAAACTGTCTCTTATCTGAATGAGTTTGGTTCGGCTGTAACTCAGCCACCTAGGGCGTGTGAATTCAGTATCAGAACCGACGTAAACAGACATAAAAACTACTAAAACTGGGTAGCTAGGAGCGTGAGAAGCCGCTGCGCAACTGTGCGCCACCATCTTGCTGTGAAAAAAAAATGTTTGATGTGTTTACTTTGTTACATTATCTTGTCTTTTGTATAGAAAACAGCTAATGTTTACAATAACACTACTGAAGTGCAGAAAATATGTTCCGTCTGCATTGTAGCTATGATAATTTTACATATTACATTTCCTAAATTGCTAATTAAAATTAATCTTACCACTTGACATATCACTAGCTCTAAAGTTGCTATTAGACATCGTGTTTGGGAATATCAAAGATTTGACCCCTTACGGCCACCGTAGAGACTGTGGAAAGAGGCTTCAGTTGGTTGCAATATGGAAACTAAACCACTAGATGTCACTGGAAACTACATACTGTGCCTTTAAGTACAAAGTAATTTGTTTATATTAACTTTGCATAAAGCAGATGTGAGATCATTTTAAAGGGGAATTCCATGGTGGAAATCACTCCCAACTTAAAACAAACTGTAGACCTCATTTCCAAACTGCTGAGCTTCTGACGTTCTACAACCACAGACACAGCACCTAAGACAAAGAAGACAAAAAAGGATATATCACAAAATCAACACAAACATAAACACTTCAGACCCTACAGCGCACTGTACGAGCTCTTCAGCTTCACGGCCTCGTGGTGTGGCTTTGACTTGTCTG
Organism: Crenuchus spilurus; assembly: GCA_036984385.1. Classification (NCBI taxonomy): domain Eukaryota; kingdom Metazoa; phylum Chordata; class Actinopteri; order Characiformes; family Crenuchidae; genus Crenuchus; species Crenuchus spilurus. The sequence continues at coordinate 9,369 of BRDA01042082.1, forward strand.
TTCAGAGCTGAGTGTAATTTTCCTTTGAGCGGCGAGCCAACACTAACTGTAGTCAATCACAAATGTTTTCCCAAATGTCACTTTGCAGCCACCGTAGAAGAAACACTAATGTAATGAAAATACCTCAGGGTTTGGATAAATTATGATTCCTTTACAGGGTTAGCGCTCTTTAGGCAATGAAAATGAAGCTGGGTAAAGGAACACGAGGGGAAGGTTTTGGCCTCCTTCCTGCAGCCAAAGAGCTTTCACTGGCAAGAGAGAGCAGGAGTAGATATAAGATTCTTATCTCTGGCTTTGATTCCAGGAATAGATGAGGAGAGATTGTATATATTTGTGTGTGTGTGTGCATGTTAGAGAGAGAGAGAGAGAAAACGTACAAGCAGGAAAGACTGAACATGAGACAGATGCAGTGTTAAATATTTGCAACACACATAGATCCTGAGGAATAAGGAGTTTTCCTCTTAACCTAACCTTAACCGGTGCAGCCATGGTCTAGTGGTAAGGATCTGGTCTTGTGTCCAGAAGGTTGCCGGTTCAATCCCCAGACAGGACATGACTGAAGTGCCCTTGAGCAAGGCACCTAACCCCCTAACTGCTCCCCGGGCGCTGGTGGATAAGGGCTGCCCACCATTTCGGGCACAAATTCTCACAGCCTAGTGTGTTCACTAGTGTGTGTGTGTGTGTTTCACTGCACAAATGGGTTAAATGCGGAGGTCAAATTCCGTTGTGTGAAAATCACATTGGCAAATTGGTTCATCTTAATCTTAAATGTAAACAAGAAGTTACGGTTTTGAACAGGACCTACAAGGCACTATGGACATGTAAACAAGCGAGAGAAGCTAATACTGTACCAATTAGCACTATGTAAAATGCATACTATCATCTCAAATAGACTAGCTAATGTGGTTCCTAATTCTGTATGATTTACTATTATATCATTGTAAAATTAACATAAACAACACATGCTAAGCAGTCACCTTAAAGAATAATAGTTGACTGTACTTTTGTCCACTGCCAATGATAAGAGCTGGCATACAATTTGAGCAATGCTAATCTGAAGACTAAGGCTCTTTTACATCTTAGGCTGACCTCCACTGCAGATTTTAAACCTGATTTGCAAAAATTTTGGCACTCAGATCAAGCTCTGAATTGGTGGCCATTTGTTGTCATCCAACATGTTTGATATTTACTAAAGAAAAACTTTCACAAGGCCTTCAGAGAGAGTGATTTTTTTTGTTTTACCCATCCTGTCTGTACATACAAAACAGTAAGTCTGTGAACCTTTTAGAATAGTCTGTTTTTGCATAAATCTGATGTAAACGTTCATGAGGTCCTAAAAGTAGATAAAGAGAACCAAATCAAACAAATGAGACAAAAATGTTAGACTTAGATTTATTTATTGAGGAAAATGAATCAGTATTACATGTCTGTGAGTGGCAGTAGTAAGTGCTTTCAATATCTGATGTAACCCCCTTGTGCAGCAGTAACTGCAACTACACATTTCTGGTAATTGTTGAAAAGTCTTGCACATCGTATTGGAGAAATTTCTCCATACAAAACAGCTTCACATCTGTTATGTTAGTGGATTTTCTCTCATGAACTACTTGCTTCATGTCGGTCCATAAAATTTCTATTGGATTAATGTCAGGACTTTGGACATTCCAAAACCTTGTTTTTTCTTTAGCCGAATTGTCTGCTTAAGGTCGTTGTCTTGCTGGACGGCCATGTTCTCTTGAGATTCAGCTCACGGGCCGAAGTTGTGACATTTTCCTTTAGAATTCACTGCTAAAATTTGGAATTAATTGTCCCATCAATGATGACAAGCTACTCAGATGCTACAAAATAGGCCCAAATCATGATACTGCCACCACCATGTTTCACAGATGGGATGAGGTTTTGATATTGGAATGAAGTATTTTCCAAACATAACACTTCTCATTTAAACCACAAAAATCTATTTTGGTCTCATCCACCCACAAAACATTCCAGTAGCCTCCTGGCTTGTCAATGTAATATTTAGCAAACTGCAGAGAGGCAGCAATGTTCTACAGTGGTTTTATTCTTGCAACCCTGCTGTGCACAGACTTTCAGACTTTGCCTGAACGCCTAGTGTTAACATGCTCTTATGACAGAAAGATGAGGCATTCTGAGAGAAAATGAATGAAAAGGACTTTTCAAATTTTGCGTGACCTAAGTTTGAGGAGCTCAGCATAGCAGTTTTAGCTTCGTGTGCTTCAGGTCACATCTGCAGACTCCATTTATACTGGGAGTAAGTGGTTTAGCCATTAAATCTCTAAAAGCGGTCTTTCCCCTTGCTGCTCTTGTATTTTCTGTGGTGCGAGACATGCAAACGGTGTGGGGCGTGATGATAGCTGGAATGGCTAGTTGGCTATTCTTTGCTGTTAAAATGCGCTTTTGCATTCCCATCCTGAAAAAAGAGGAGCAAACAACAGAGCTTTTAGCTTCTGCCTCATTTACTTCAGGGGAAAGCATATGTCCAGCTGTCTGAAGCAATGTAAGAGCCTTAGGCGGGCCAACAAAAGGCCCTGGCCCATACGGGCACAGCACAATGCCTTCAAACACTCGCCCTCGTCCAGGCCGTTCTTTACCCGGTGCTGTCTCTATTGTCTCGGCCCTCTTTTCTCTTCAAACACGTTGATGTGATGTTGCAGACACATTTTTCTAATGTTTTACACTTCATATAATCCCTTTTCTGTGGTGCGCTGTTGTTGGGAGGGGGCGATTGATGGCTCTCCGAGTGCTCGTGAGGTCAATTTGGCTGAAAGGGCAAGCACTCAATCACTGTGAGGGGAACCGTGGACACACACATACTTGCACACATACACAGCCATAGGCTCAGTGTTAAATGCAGTTAAGAGATTGGACTTCTTCTCATTATATTTAGCTTGTTCCTGTAAACTGACCAACAAAAGGAGCCGTATGTACCTAAAGCGATCCTATATAAAGTGTTATTGACTTTTTAATGGGGTTCATGTCATGAATGGCATGCTAGCTCAACACACATAGAGTACCAGAAAGGCCCTAAACATGCACAATTAGAGAGTATCATACTACAAGAAAGTGAAAAGTGTCTGCTGTGTTTCCTGAATTTAATTGTATGACGTTTACACACATGGATACACTCCTCTGGTAGGATTATAGTTCATACGATGGAGCTGAAGTGATCTGCTATTATGCGTCTCAAGCCTATCTCCTATTTAGTGCTGCTGAGCTGTTTGGGTATTTACTAGAATTTCATTGAGATAAGATTTGTAGCAGTGTCAAGCTAATAGCTATAGATAGACTAGTTCAACAAGTCATTTTTATTAAGTCAAACAGTGAAGTAGTTCAGCAATGTCTTGAATTATAGAATCAACACAATTAATCAAATGAACACATTAACGGTACATTTGCATTATTATTTGAATATTTTACGATGTACAAAATTAAAACAAAAAATTGTGTTTATTAATAAATTCATGTAGTTTGGTATGATTTTCCTTGTTAGTTTGTCTTTTATTTAACTGATATTTATAACTTACAGTGGCAAGTGGTACATAGTTATTTTAATGCAAATAGCTCAATTATAATGAATTATTATTATTATATTATCAGTATCACATGCTAGATTTTCTCTGGTGGTGTATTAAAATAATCTCTTTTTAATCTTAAATTATTTTGTTCCTGTTTTTATTTATTTCTGTTGTTCCCCTCATTATGAAGTTTCATGCAATGTACAGGACTGTTGACTATTCCAGATTAAGACTGCATTGTATTGACAGTAACCTGGTGATAAACATATTTTAATACATTGAGGTATATTGCGAGCAAGGCAGTGTACTGTGTACTTTTAAATAAAATTTTAGTAATTGTGTAAACATTAGCATCAATGATATAACGGCAACAATCTGCAACTTCAGTGCCATTTATGAAACTATATTATAATGCAAAGCAGTATAATTTATTAATGTTAACCTGCGAGTGTGGAAATAGTCAAGAAGTAGACTTAAGTATATTATGAGCATTGTAGCGATATGGACAGAATATAGAGATATACAGAGATACTCAGGCTACATACATGTTTGTAGTGTGTCACTGCATCACGCAATATTGTGTTATAGTTTGCATTTTGTGTGTTTTAGATTGCACTACTAGATTAGATTGTTGACCATCCATAGTATAAGTTGCTTGGAGTGTCCATTACATCAGAGACTGTCGGTTCTATGTGTGTAAATATGTGTGCTGGCATGCATGTGTGTGTTTACTATCCTGTGTTTTTAGAGTGAGCTAAACTGGGGTGTGGGCCTCCCTGTACAAATACACACTTCCACCTCCCAGGGTCCACTGTCCTTTCTCTCACCCCTCACACACACACACACACAGCAGCTGAGGACAGCTACCATCAGCTTGCCGTAAACACACATGCATATACACACACACAGGTTTGTTTTATACAATGTCAGGATGTGGGGTCATATATATGTTCAATGCATTAGACATGTTATGTGTACACAACACAGCACCAAAAAAATTTGAATATCATGAAAAAGTAAAAAAAAATCATTCAAAAAGGTAAACTGTTTTTTTGTTCATTTTGTTAATTTTATGTTCATAACATTTATAATAACATTTTAAGCCTTTTTCTCATTTTTTTTTTTTTTTTTAATGGCATATGTCACTTTACATGTAATGAATATGAAATGTCTTTGCTGTCTGAAAGGATGGAAACATACATTTTTACATTTACATACATTATATTCATTACACATGAAGAGGCATATTTCAAACCTTTTTTTGTTGATCATAATCCAGAATTTAATAAAAATAAAATATATAATATTATTTTTGAATATGCACTGTGTGTCTTTTCAGTGTTTGATAGAAATAGTTGTTATTATTTGTCAAAAATTATCCACATTCTGGCTGTGGAATTAATTTTAATAATTTTTTATAATTTTTAACATAATCTCAATGCATTTCAATACACTTTGTCCATCTCTCAAAAAGCTTTTGTATTCCCTCATTAAAAATGTTTTTGGTTGAGCTGCGAGTTATAAATGCACAAATGTCTTCACCTCTTCATCAGCTCTTGTGACTTTTTTTAGGACCCAGAAAAAATTTCCACCTGAAGGTTTGACTTTTTAACTTTGTCTTGGTTGATTGAGGATGTTTCCATTCCATACTCTGCTGTTTACTGTCTGGTTCGTAGTGATGAATTCATGTCTCATTACCAGTAATTATTATTTTTAAGAAACTTTCACCTTCCTTACAATATTGTTCCAAATTTTGTTTGTAGATGTCCAAAAGTGTCTGCAATGGATCTTAGCACACTGCTCTTATGTGCGAGTCATAAGTGAGGCGGTCATTTTTTGTTGAACTGCAGTCATAAATGAACTGATGTACAACATTCAATTCTGCACATACTAAGCATTATTATAGTTTCATATTATATTTGAAGTGGTTAACTTTAGGTTATCTGTGTATTTTAGCTACATTGTGGCTACGCATTCCTTATTATTTCTTTAAAAAAAAAAAAAAAAAAAAAAAATCTAAACTCTAAAGGCTGGTTTATACCAGACACGTCGAGTGCCGTGCTAATGATAATGCCAGGGTCAAGCGTTTGCCGGGACGAAAGTGTTTATTCTCTCTTCCAGCATGGATCAGAGGTACGGCGATATTGTCCTAACCATTAGGTGGCCCTGGTGAAAAATACCGATCAGAACGGCACAAAGAGTCAGAGGAAGACAACTGAAGGAGATGGGTATTAACTCAATAAGCACATTTTCTGGCTTCTGTTTTTTTTTCAGGGGGATTTATTTTAGTATTACTTAACACTTCAGGTTCTTTAAGCACCATTTCATATATTAACCTATTAAAATTTTGTAATATAAGGCAGGTATGTTCAAAGTCTTAAGTAAAATGCATTAAAGCATCTGTCTGAACAAGTGAACAAGCCAACCCAGTTCCCTCATAAACGTGTCTATATCTCCTTATTTCTGCCACCACTCTCTCTTCAAAATTCCCCATTTCTTGGTTGGCTGTTTACATTCATTCCTCCATGTAGTTAGGAAAATTTTGAGGTGTGCGGCACAGTGATTTTTAGAAGAGTGGAACTTTAGCGCTGGGGCGTGACCCTGTGAGCGATGTAATTTTAGACATGTGAACGGTTGTGACCTTCGTGATGCGTCAAGTATAAACCAGCCTTAAGAGGCTTCACTGTTCATGTTGTCATATAAAAGGTTTTATCATAACAATATGAATAAATGGATTTGTCAAATCAGGACTCAAGATTTGACAAATCAATGTATTCTGTTGGTGTTGACATGTTAAAGAAATGAAACTTGGCCTGATTTTGGTAAGTTTTTTTTTCTTCTTTTTTTTTTAAAGTTATATAATAAAGTTTTTTATATAACATGATCAGTGAAGCCTCGTCGAGTTCTCAGGCATGTCAGAAGGTTAAAGAGCTCGAAATCGTTTTTTGTAAAAGGACAAACCCAGGACTCTTTTGTAGTTTAACTCTGTCTTTCTCAAATCAAGTGTAAAAAATGTACCAAAACAAACACAGAGCTGCTCTTATGAGTCCAGACTCTCCTTTGTTTACTTCAGCCATCTTTGCCTGGGTTGACTTAAGTTCATTCATGCCACTGCTTGTGTATGTTCTTAACCCAGGCCATCATCATGTTTAGTCTAAGATGAGTACATCTTGACTCTGTCTCTCTGCAGAATGACCTTTTGACCATTTTGGTCTTCTTCACCAAAGCAGCACTTATGAGGCTCTTTTCTTGTTCAGCTCACCTGGGCAGGAACGGGTTAAACAGCTCTCTCTGACAGGTAATGCCTGAGCGAGATGCAGAAGTGGTGTCTCATGCATGAACGAGGGATAAGAAAGAGAGAGAGAAGCGAGGCTGTTGTGCAACAAGCGAGGTGAACCAACACTGAAAGCACTTTCGCATAGTTTTCCCAGCTGCCAATCACCAAGCGTAAGGTAAAGATCAGGCACGCTCTTATAGGACAGCGAAAGATTGCCTAGTAGGATTCAGTATATTGTCTGCTGGTCATTATCTTTATATGTGCAGTTGCGATTGTGAATGCTGATATTGTGATAATGAGTAGGAAGCGATATATTGTGCAGTCCTAGAGCAGGTGTGATTGGTTGGGATTCTCATAGGACAGTAAATGGTGTCAAGAATATCAGTCATAATATTGTATGTTTTTACTCATTTTGGGCCTCATTTTGCAGTATGCAAATAAACCCCTATCAAAATTTTGAGTCACCACGTCAACTTTCACAATATATTTTTCATGGATGTGTCCATATTTTTACCAGTTAAGCCCAAGGCTGCCATGTTTGAAAACATACAGTTTGCAGCTTTAAGTAAAAGGAGCTGTCTCTGTTTGATTTACTGACATGTAAAGAGTCAAATGGAAGCCAGGATGCTTAGAAGTTTTACTGCTTCCTGTTTATTAGCTATTTTTAATCAGTTATCATCAAGTAATGTTAAATTCATGCTAATATGTTAGGTTGGACTGCATTTACAGTTATATAATATATTAATCATGCTGATGACTTTTTCAGTTTATAATAAAGGGCACAACTAAAGAACAGCAACCGAGTCCTCTGAAATGTGTGACACAGTGGCTATAATTAGAAAAAGAAATATAAATCAGCTTTAATAGAGTCCTCGGAATTGAATGACTCGGATGATATTGTAGTCCATTGTTTATTACCTTTAAGGCTGTCCAATAATTTATGGTCTTTGATGCAGTTGTTTGTATAGTGACATCATCACACATAGAAATGACAACTTGTGTTTACATTGCATGTAAAGTACCTGAACTGAGTAAATATGACTTTGTTTTAAGTCAATTGAAGAAGCAGACACAGACTAAATATAACTTAAAAATAATAGTTTTATTAACTTTTCCTAAATTCCGCAATTAATTGAAGAGTAACCAATCACCTTTTGCACCTAATGGAATGTGTATATGGATATAATTTTTTGCATGATTTAGATTTTTAACAGCTCTCCTATTTTTATATTTTCCAGTAAATGTATTTTGGAGTTTTGGGAATTCTATTGCTATTTGTGTTTTTTTTTTTTTTTTTTTTTTTTTTTTTTTTTTTTTTTTTTTTTTTTTTATATCTCATGGTTTAATCATTAAACTAATTGGTAGATTGCTCCATTACTAATCATTAGTGATGCCCACATGGACCAGTACATGTGCAAGGCTATTTGTAATTAGAACGGTAAAGTTACTTAATGGCAAAGGAACTGATTGCAAACTAGAGCAACTGCAGGTAAAAAATCACTGAGGTAAGCTGTACTTTGTATATTGTGCAGCCCTAAAACCTACCGTGATCTCACTCACCTGGTCTCTCTCTCTCTCTCTCTCTCTCTCATTCACTCTCACACACACACAGCCTCAACACTCTGACCTTCCAGTGTTAGAGTTCACACGTGTCATCACCAATTGAGTGGCCTGTCTTACCCATCAGACAATAGGATGCAAATGTGCAAATACACAAATATCACCTTTTCTCAAACAGGCTGGTGACGGGCGGCTGGTTGCCAGAGTGACATTAAGAGAGGAAAAAGAGGGTTTGAATATTATGGGCTGGAGGAAAAGATGGGGAGAGGAGCGTAACGGACAGAAACGAAAGATTGTGACAGGAAGAGAAGCCCCTTCATAACAAGACGTCAGAAAGAGAGAGAGCTTTCAGCGTCACTCACGAAAGCACATTTAATTCACACATACACATACACACTGCCTGTCTATCCTTCTCTCACATTATCCTGTATGGCAGCCTCTCACTCTAAGCTGAGCTTGACTTCTTGTTGAACAGCTAAATGCTTCTCCATTACATTAAAAGTATGTGTGTATCATTAAAACACACGTACATAGTGCGTCCTCTGATGTCCCAGTCAATGCAGTTTAGTTTCCCACTCTGTGATTTGGCTGTGTCTACTGTAAGTACTGCTGAGGTTTTGCTATTTGTTCCTGTAGACATTCTAACTGCTTGCTTGGTTAGTCCAGAATGGATCTGACCTCTGGCCTTAAGGGAATGAGTGTATATTGATTTGTTAAACAGTCTGAAAGGCTAAGTGCTTCCCTCTATGGCTGGTGCTAATGCTTGTTTTCCTCATTTCCTGATAAGCCTGCTTGTTGTGGGTGGTGTAGATGCTGATAAATTAGTGCATGCTGTGCTTCAAATCGTTTTGTACAATGGAAGTAGAATTAATTGTTGCTGAAAATGGCATTAATGTGTGCATTTTGCACTGAGATCGAAACACTGCTTGTCTTTGTGTTGCAGTGATTTAGTCCTTTTTTTAAAAAATAATTTTTGCCAATTTTGTCCCCTTCCCAATGTGGTAGTAATCAATTAACCCATCCCATCCCCTAGGGGGCTCTCCTCATCACTTTGCAATACATACATACATACATACACATTACTCTTATATAGCGCCTTTCTAGACACCCAAGGACGCTTTACAATCACCACACTCCATTTACACACACCGGTGAGAAGCGGCAGCCAATCGCGCACAGCGTACTCTCAACCGGAAGTGACCGTCCACCTAGAGGACTGCATCGAGCACTAGGGGGATCACCCAGGACAGAGTGCTAACCATATCTGGGCATACATACATTCATACACACCAGGGTAATTTTTTAGAGTATCCAATCCACCTCATCTCCATGTTTTTGGACTGTGGGAGGAAACCGGAGACCCCGGAGGAAACCCACGCGGACACGGGGAGAACATGGAAGCTCCGCTCAGATACGGACTTGAACCCAAGACCTCAGTGCTGAGAGGCGAACGTGCTAACCACCAAGCCACCGTGCCGCCCAATGTCCCTGACTCTAGGAGGGGGAAGCCTCCTCCGTTGCGTGTGATGAGGCCATGCCTCTTTTCAAACTACCGCTGATGCACCATCACTGGGGAGCCTAACGCAATCGGAGGAAAGCGCAGGGTTCCCTACTCCAAATGGACCAATCAGTAGACGCCAACCAATTTTTGCTCTCTTTGGCCCCAGCTGTTGATGGCAAACAGCATGACCAGGATTCAATATAGTTGAGTTTTTAAGCACTGTGATAGTTACATGACAATTGATCTTACATCATTAATTACTATATATATATATATATATATATATATATATATATATATATATATATATATATATGCTACCACCTTTCTTTCACCTGGTACACCCTGGACATCAGTCAAATCATGTCCTTTGCCCATGACAATTGTTTTGTACTCTACTACAACTGAGTGGTGCTCAGTTCCAAAACAGGGTGGATCATAATGTTCTGATGGTGTAGCTGTGGCCTGGTGGTTAGGGACTGGAAGGTCCTCTGTAACTGGTAAGTTGCCAGTATGATCCCTTACTAGGATATGATGAAATGTTGCTCCTCCAGGTGTGAAATGTTTGGATCTGATACAGTAACTGCTAATTAACTCTTTGAGTCTGGTACCAGTGTCATAAGGATAGTTTAAACAGTTTTAATGTAAATAATGTAATTCAATGTAAAATGTATGGCATCAGTAATCATTACAGGGAGTCACAAACTGGCCAGCAGTGGGCGCTTTGCAGATAGAAGAAGGATTGCATTTCCAGCTAGAAATAGGACAAAAATTAATTAGGAATTAGTGAATTGGGCAATTATTAAATTTTTCCAGTTATCGGCAAATAATATATTGTGCATCCCTGATTAAAATGCATGTCCATAATGCGTCTTCAATTGTATCAGCACATTGTATGAGGTGAACAGGTGTGAAATTGACAAAATAAAAAAAAAAGCAATTGGATAAGTACTCTGTA
>BRDA01042085.1:0-27006 GCA_036984385.1 Crenuchus spilurus
ATAAAATATTGACATTTGCCATCTCCACATCATTGCATTCAGTTTTTATTCACAATTTGTTTAGTGTCCCAACTTATTTGGAATCCGGTTTGTATTTCATAAGACCAAAGAGAAGAGGATGTATAATACAGAAATGTCCAGCCTCTGACAAGTATGTTCATTTATACACTCAGTACTTGCTTGGGGCTTCTTTAGTACAAATTACTGCATTGGTGCAGTGTGGCACAGAGACAATCAGCTTGTGGCACTGCTGAGATGTTACTGAAGCTCAGCTTGATTTGATGGTGGCCTTCAGCTCATGAGAATTGCTGTGTTGGGTCTTTCTCATCTTTCTCTTGACAGTGCCCCATTGATTCTCTATTGGGTTCAGGTTTGAAGAGTCAGCTGGCTAATCAATCACAGTAATATTATGGTCATCAAACCATTTGGCAATAGTTTTGGCACTGTGGGCAGGTGCCAAGTCCTGCTGGAAAAGGAATGTAGCATCTTCAAAAAGCTTGTCAGTAGATGGAAGCATTAAATGCCTTAAAATCTCCTGGTAGATGGCCATGTTGAGATATATATATGTGTGTGTGTGTGTGTGTGTGTGTGTGTGTGTGTGTGTGTGTGTGTATATGTATGTATATGTGCTGATCATAAAATTAGACTATCATGAAAAAGTTGATTTATTTCAGTAATTCCATTCAAAAAGTGAAACTTGTATATTATATTCACTAATTACACACAGACTGATATATTTCAAGTGTGTATTTCTTTTCATTTTTGATGATTATAACTACCACCATCTCCATAAGACTTGAGAAACAAATCATGCCTAAAATATTAGACGTATAATAATGTTACTGAAGGGCGCTGTGAAATGGGCAGCACGTCATGTTGCTGGAAGCTTTGGTTGCGATGCGCCAAAACAAATCTTTACATAGTTGATTATTCAGTGTGACATCAGAATAAATCTGTAAAACTCTGCTCATTTCACATGCATAGAGAAAGATGGGGTTGCACAGTTTTGGCAAGCACACATTTGGCAGACCATATGAATATCAGCATGCCTACAGAACGCTCATTAGGAACCAAAACTGGTCAACATACTCACATAAGACATGATGAAGATTCCTGTGACATTACAGAGGACTCCTGACTCTGTTATATTGTGCTGTTCTGTGATCGTCATGTTGAGAGGCCAGTCTTGAGATAATGATTAACATACATGTTCTGTAGTTGTGCTATCTGTAATGCTGTGCTGTAGATCACTTCACTCTCATTTTGGCTTTTCTTCCATGAAGTGAGATTTGTGGCCATTTTGTATTCCATCAGCTATTTCCAACTGTTTGCTCTGTCAGTCAAGCATCGTATCTTCTCCTTAGGCCATCTGCACTCTCTTGCTTTCATCTGTCTGTATTATGCTGCAACTGCTGTGAAGTGCTTAGCAGTTCCAGCTGCTGGATTGAAGTTATTAATAAGTTCAGTTTTTCAGCCATTCTCATTAATGATCTAAATGGTAGACTAAGGAATCTATGACCTAATAGTTTTGTTACATAACAAGCTTAGACAAAGCACCAGGATGTACTTGAGCTTTTTTCTAGAGCCAGGTCTGCTTGCCCTGTGATTTTGAAACTTTTGGTCAAGTGGGAGTGTTTTTGAGCCACGGAGTGGTCCAAAGCACCAATCTCTGGTTCTTCTGAAGCAGATGGTTTGGGCTTCCCTTCCAGCAAACTGTGATGCTGTCCACTGCAGGTGTGGAAGTTGTGCTCTCCCCATGCTGCATGTGGGGTTGCCTGATTGGTTCATTTTGTAACATGCCTGCTTTGACTTATCGTGTTACTTCTCTTTTTATGATGGCACAGAAAGGCAAAAAACTGACATCTTATTTTGGCTAGAAATTTTCTGATGCAAGAATGACTTTGTATGAATCCCAAAACGGCTTATCCTAGCCAATTGATTTTTTATATCCAAGCAAAATAATAAAAGAAGTGAACGGATGAAGCTTTCTCTTGCCTTCCGAGACACGTACAAAAGTGATGAGTTGCGCAATACATTTTTTAAAGCAAACCAGCAACTATGAGAATTGGTCTTGGGTATGGACTCAGGTATTCAGGACAAGTGTGAAAACACATGGAACATATGTAACATCATCACGATCAACCATATCCTACTACAATGCCCAGTACTTGATGATTCCAGGTCAGGATACGTCTTGAGTTTTTTTAACCAAACACAGCCAGAGAAGTTACAGGAATTCTTGTCTCACACTAAACTCAAACATCTGATATCAATCATATCAAACTACAGTGGTAACCCTACTTACGAGCATCCCTACTAATGAGTATTCCAGGTAACGAGTCGAGATCTCTGAATATTTTTTTCCCAGGTAACGAGTAAAATTCCAAGTAACGAATACCCTAAATTAGTTTAAGTATGCCAACCACTAGGGGCGCGGCAGTCATAGCATCCCCTAGATGCTAGTGTAGAAGAAGAGGTCAGTCATTACCTTTGACCGCTGTCCAGTGAAAGTGAAAGTGCTAGTGAAAGTGACACAAAGAAAACAAAAGGTAGTGAACAAGAAAGTTAGATACATTTTACTTTTACTTTTCATATGATAAGTGTAACCATGCCATACATGTACGCCCGTCCTCCTGTCCTCCTTAGCTGCCAGCCTACACGAGCGCCGTCGGTTTCCCTCTCCTTAGAGGCCAGCCTACATGAGCACCGTTGGTTTCCCTCTCCTTAGCCGCCAGCCTACACGAGCACCATCGGGCTCCCTCTCCTTAGAGGCCAGCCTACATGAGCACCGTCGGTTTCCCTCTCCTTAGTGGCCAGCCTACACGAGCACCATCGGGCTCCCTCTCCTTAGCCGCCTACACGAGCGCCGTCAGTCTCCCTCTCCTTAGCCGCCAGCCTACACGAGCACCGTCGGTTTCCCTCTCCTTAGAGGCCAGCCTACATGAGCACCGTCGGTCTCCCTCTCCTTAGCCGCCAGCCTACACGAGCACCGTCGGTTTCCCTCTCCTTAGCGGCCAGCCTACACGAGCACCATCGGTCTCCCTCTCCTTAGCCGCATACACGAGCGCCGTCAGTCTCCCTCTCCTTAGCGGCCAGCCTACACGAGCACTGTCGTTCTCCCTCTCCTTACCGACCAGCCTACACAAGCACTGTCGGTCTCCCTCTCCTTAGCGGCCAGCCTACACGAGCGCTGTCGGTCTCCCTCTCCTTACCGACCAGCCTACACAAGCACCGTCGGTCTCCCTCTCCTTAGCGGCCAGCCTACACGAGCGCTGTTGGTCTCCCTCTCCTTAGCGGCCAGCCTACACGAGCGCTGTTGGTCTCCCTCTCCTTAGCGGCCAGCCTACACGAGCGTCGTTGTTGTCACATTTATGTTTTAAAAACCCATATAAACACATTATTTACATATTAAAGTATACTGTATAATGGCCGGCTGACACAGATTAATCAGTTTTACATGTATTCTTATGGGGAAAATGTATCCAGCTAACGAGCAAACCAGCTAACAAGCTCGGCTCCTGCACGGATTAAACTCGTAAGTAGGGTTACCACTGTACATGTATGAGATCAAGGATCTGCATTTAGACTTTGATGACTTTAAAATCAGGTGGGTATGGACTTGAATAATCAGGAAAAGTGTGAAAAGTGTACACAACCCTGACATTCAAACATGTTCTACTGGATTGCCCAGCACTTGATGATTCCAGGCGAAGAACATTCGCATTAAGGAGACATTTCTTGAGACTTTCAACAAAACACTGCCAACCAAGTTACTGGAATTCTTGTCTTGCACCAATTACAAAGACCAAACTACAATTGAGATCCTGTGTATACCTATGGCCTTTGAAGACTGTGTAGACTGCAGACTGTTATTGTAAATACCTCTACCAATTATCTGGACTTAGCCATGAATATAGTTGCATCTGCTGATATCATGTTAAACAACAACAACATAACAAGCTTTCTTTGTATAAATGTGTGCAGCATGCAATAGAATTAGATTTTAGTCCAGTCAACTCATCTTAGACCAGAATCTCTTAACATGCTGGACAAGTCTGGACCGATGTGTTTAATTTTACTCTTATATTTGGCTCTGCTTTGGATGAGAGGTTTGGTACAGAGGGACTAAAGGAAATGGAGATGAATCATTGTATGCATGCTCCGGGGCTTCCCCTGACCCAGTGGTGCCTGTTACCACTGAACCACAAAGATGCTCCATTTCGTCTCTTGTGTCTGGCTAACAGAGGGTCAAGGAAAATATGCTGACCACCTGCAAGTACTGTGACCGTGCCTCACATAGGTGCAAATACACACTTTCACTATACAAATATCTGTCTGCATATGTCATATTTATTGTAATATTTAAAGTAATGTTTCAGATATTTTGCTTATACAAACATTATTAAACTATATTTTGGTAATAATTGGCATTATCCAAATGATGACTGTTACTGTACCCATTAATGTGAATTGAAATGTAAAATGGCTCGGTCTTTTTTCTTAAAGACATTTTGGGTGGTTGTCATGTAGGCCGTCCTGCTAGGCTCATCATGAGATGGACATTGTCCACTCTCTTGTTGTGAGTGTGGCTCATTTCCCTGCTCTATTGCCAGTACCTCTTTCACACGCTCTCCTAGCTACAGACCTTTTGCCTGACCACAATCTGGCTGTCCTTTTTTTTTGGCCCAAGCATGCACTTTTCCATTGAGAGAAGATCAGCTTGTCATTGGTGACCATCTGCAGACCTGTGGGAAAACTTTGGATCTCCTCTACTTGTGACCCAACTAAAACTGACCCCAGGGTTTGAGATGCTGAAGTTGTAAAAATATAGGTCAGTTAATATGAAGTGTGAATTTCCATCAGCTACCATTTGGGCCGTGTTCCTCAAAGTGAATTCAAGTTTCCACCATGACAAGGCATTCGCTTGAATTTTGAGAGTGCAGTCAAGAGCAATGTTTGAACATGTGATTTTCATCTACAAGTAAGGAAACCCATATAAAATGAAAATGGTTTGGCTGATGGGCATCCAATTTTACAAACAAGCTGTAGGGGAAACCTCCCAGGCCATGTCAACAACATGGTGGCCATCTTGAACGCCAGCATCTTGGATTCAACTTCAGTTTTACAAATGGCAGGTGTGATCCGTCAAAGTGGTAGAGAATTTCACAACAAAAACAGTGACTTTATTCATTCTCATGTAAAATCAACACCACAGAGTGTGTGATATGCTGTCTTCCATTTTGGAGTGTTAACACTGTCCTATTCTCCCGTCCCTTTCATCAAAACATCTGGCTGAATGTTGGCAAAACCATCAACGATTCTATCTTCATGATGAACAACATTCTGTACCTTAGCAGCGTAATCAAGTGCCCTTGCATGGGCCTGTGGTGGCCACTCGGTTGAACTCCTATGACCAATCCACTTTTGGGGAAAACTGTACATCAAGATGGTCTCTGACATCCTTCACATCACCTGTACAGAAGAAATTCTCTACCAGTTTCATTACCCAACTTCTACCTTCCCATCTGTAAAGCTGAAGTTGATTTCAACATGGCCGCCATGTTGGTAACAGCCATCCCTGTTGAGACACCCTGTACATCAGATCTTTTCCCATCACTGTTGTTCACATTTCTATCATCTACATCGTCACTTTGGAATTAGTTTTTTTGTACATGTTTATGTACATTTTCAGAATTCATTTCTCTTCCGTTGGCACATTGTAAGTATAAGAGCTCTTCCAGGCAGACCTTTGTGTTTTCTGAGCAGTGTGGCTGTTACAAATGGACAGCCAGCTCCCCAAACCATTTCTGACAGGGCATGGGGAGTGGTGAGGGGTGAAAGACAGGGTCATGCTGTGGCCCACTGCAGTCCATTGTACCTCCTTCAGCGTGGGAACCACAGCGATCTGTCACTACTCATGAAAGAGAGGTGGCCGCAACCCAGGCTAACTCAAGTGCCCCTACCTCCCTGAACACCCCCAACGTCTTCCCTCAACATTTATTTCCTGTTATTAATAATAAAGTGAATCAGATGGTGCCTCTGGCTTTCTTGCGGATGTTCTAGGGTAAATGACCATGAATGAGCTAACGGCATTTGTAGAGAGAAATAATTGCTAGACGTTCCGATTGGAGATGGTCTTAAAGTTCATAAATTGTATAAGAGTTTTTTTTTTGTTTGTTTGTTTTGTTTTTTTGCGTCTGTCTCCTGTCTCACATGCTGTACTATTGTAGAGTATTTTTCCATGAAAAAAAAGAGTTGTTCTCTTCTGAGAAAAAGAGAGTTGCAGAGCTTGTCCGTCATCTCAGATCAGGTCAGTTAAGCATGCAATGTAGCATGTAAATTATTATGACTGATTTACCGCGCTCCAATACATGGAATCGGCAGCTCAAAAGCGAGCACATTTATCTACAGCATATTATTAGATTTCTCTTGCTTTTTGCCAGCCTGTGATATATTAAGAACCAACATATTGTCTTTTACAAGCATGCCCTGGAGGGAGGGAAAGTGTGACAGGGTTTTCATGTAGCAGCATCCCTGGAGCAGCTTGGGGTTAAGTGCCTTATTCAGGGCCACAACAGCAGTGTGGATGTGAAGACAGGAGGGTTAGAACCTATGGCCTTCTGACTCAAAGCCAATTCCTCAGTGTCCTGAGTTGCTGTAGACACTGCATGTAAATTATGCTGTTAGCTTATATGAACACTGCAATGCAATTCACATGTTTCTGTTAATACACAGTGCTGAGCCAGTCAATGCAATTAACTGATTATTTGAACTAATACACTCTATAAAAGTAAGAGTTCCGTCTAGTAATGGCATAGAAAAACCACATTTCGTGTCCTAAATAGCCTTTTAATCAATGGCTCTTTAAAGTTGAGATTTGCAAGTGAGATCTGACATAATACATACACATATAAACATAAATCAAATTTAATTAAAATATCATTGTTTTTGTTCATGATTTAATTAAAAAAGGTAAACTGTCACATTTTTTCTATTCAATACATGTGAAGTGACATATTTCAAGTCTTTTTTTGTTTTAATGATGATCAGTATTGAATCGTTCATGAGTTGGTTGGCCACCTTACACAGTGGTCAAGCACAGAAAGAAGTAGTTATGGCAGGTTGGGCATGTGCTAAGTCCTGTTAGGAAAGTAAATCTGCATCTCCACAAAGCTTGTCAGCAGATGGAAGCACTAAATCCAATGCCAATTAGATTTTTCACACAACGGAATTTCACCTTTTGCATTTAACCCATTCATGCAGTGAAACAAACACACACACTAGTGAACACACTAGGCTGTGAGAATTTGTCCCTGAAGCGGTGGGCAGCCCTTATCCACCGGCGCCCAGGGAGCAGTTAGGGGGTTAGGTGCCTTGCTCAAGGGCACTTCAGTCATGTCCTGTCTGGGGATTGAACCGGCGACTTTCCGGTCCAGATCCTTAGACAAGACACAGTGCACAGCAACACCAGCAGATGACATAACTCTTCAAACCATCACAGACTTCAGAAACTGCACCCTGGACTGGATCGTGTGTCTTTGCACTCTTCCTCCAGACTCTAGGACATTGAATTCCAAATGAAATGCAAAATTGACATTTATCTGAAAGGAGGACTTTGGAGCACTGAGTAACAGTCCATTTTTTTCAACATCTGATGTCTCTGGTTCAGGAGTGGCTGATATTAGTAATGCAGCATTTACACAGCATTTATACTGAAATGAACTTCAAATGAAACATTCTAATAAATTGAGATTATGTATTCCTGTTTTTATAAGCTACAGTGGCCCCCCTGTGCAGCAATAACTGAAACAACATTTCCGGTAACTGTTCTTTAAACATTCTTTGGTAGAACGACTTGTGTGTTTAGGGTCGTTGTCTTGCTGCATGACCCACCTTCTCTTGAGACTCAGTTCATGGACAGATGTCCTGACATTTTCTTTAGAATTCTCTGATATAATTCACAATTCATTGTTCTATCAATGATGGCAGCCATCCTGGCCCAGATGCAGCAAAACAGGCTCAAACCTGATACTACCACCACCATGTTTCACATATGGGATAAGGTTCTTATGCTGGAATGCAGTGTTTTCCTTTCTCCACACATAACACTTTTCATTTAAACAAAAAGTTCTGTTTTGGTCTCATCCGTCCACAAAATAGACTTCCAATGGTCTTCTGGCTTGTCCACGTGATCTTTATCAAACTGCAGACAATCAGTAATGTTCTTCTTGGGGAGCAGTGTCCTCCTAATGGTGAACTCATGAACATTAATATTAACATGTGAGAGAGGCCAACAGTTGTTTAGAAGTTACCCTGGGGTCCTTTGTGACCTCACTGACTATTACACGCCTTGCTCTTGGAGTGATCTTTGTTGGTCGATCACTCCTCGGGAGGGTAACAATGGTCTTGAATTTCTTCCATTTGTACACAATCTGTCTGACTGTGGATTGGTGGAGTCCAAACTCTTTAGAGATGGTTTTGTAACCTTTTTTGACAACTCTTTTTCTGAGGTCCTTAGAAATCTCCTTTGGTCATGCCATGATACACTTCCACAAACATGTTGTGATGTGTAGACTTTGATAGATCCCTGTTCTTTAAATAAAACAGGGTGCCCATTCACACCTGACTGTCATCCCATTGATTGAAAACATCTGACTCTAATTTCACCTTCAAGTTTACTGCTAATCCTAGAGGTTCACATACTTTCACATGCCTCTCACAAATATGTCATATTGGATAATTTTCCTCAAAAAATAAATGACCAAGTATCTAATTTGTTTAACTGGGTTCTCTTTATCTACTTTTAGGACTTGTGTGAACATCTGATGATGTTTTAGATCATATTTATGCAGAAATAAAGAAAATTCTAAAGGGTTCACAAACTTTCAAGCACCACTGTATACTGATCAAAAGCAAAACAAAAAAAGGCGTCAAATATGTCCCTTTACATGTAATGTCTCTAAAATATAACGGTGTCTAAGAACCATGTAGGAACCTTGACATGAACTATGCACGGCATTGCTCATGGTATCTATACCTATTTTCAGGTTTATTCTGCACAGTCCAGCTGTCTCTACCCTCTGAGGCAAGGCATACTTTGACAGTTTCACACTTAAGTTCCTCTCAATGTCTCAAACCGAACTTTTCGCCCTTTGACGATTCACTCATTGAGTGACCTAGGTCCAATTTAATCTGCTACGTTGACGTATTTCTCACCAAAAGCTGTCATGGAGGTATAAATAGTGCCTTACTGAAAGATGAGTTGGAGGAAGAATTTGGAAAAGAGCACTAGCTCTCCATGTTGGATAGGAAGGCCTCCTTTGTTGAGAATGTCCCCCGGCAGTATGTCTAGAGCAAAGCCCAAGTTGGACCAGCTCGGAAAGGATAGGCTGTTTGCAGTTACTGCTGCAGGGTGACTCTGCAGGTTAATGAGCATTTTAATATCACTGATTGAAGATGGTCCAAGAGTGACCCCTACTTTAAGCTGATAAAACGAGGAAATTCAGCCTTCATCTATAGCTTTGGAGAAGTGGGCTCAATTTCACCTTTTCATACTCCACACAGAGCCCAAATAAGTAATAAATGTACCACTTGTTTGTTCTGTTTGCCCCTGTAATTCAAGTCAGGCTGAGAACAGTGAAGGAAGAAAATGTCTTTTATTGCTTAGCTAAGTAATGGAAACAGTACCATTAGTAAAGGGAATATCTTTGTTGACTCTTTATTGTGGAGCTTTTGTCACATTCTTGTCTTTATTGTGTTTGGAGTGCAACCACAAGCGACAGTTTAATGTGAAATATCTCCATCTGTGCGAGTTAAAGCTGAGTGGAAGGAAGGAAGGAACAAAACATTGTAAAATCATTTTTTGTTTTTGACCTTCATCTACATTGTGCTTCCACTTGCAGGCTTATACCAGTCTTACTGAAGAAGAGTCCAAGGTTAAGATCACTGTGTCTTTGAGGGTCTGAGTGAGACTTATACATGTGAAGTATTCAGAGACTGCCATTATTGGAATTAGCACAAGGGATTCTTCTGTTGAGTGAGTGTTTCACCCTTTGACCGTATAGTGATTTGTCTATATGCTTATGGCACGTACGTCGGTCTTTGCATTTGGATGAATGGCAACACGTGGTAGTGAAGAAGACATTTAAGAAGGAATTGATGAGCTATGGTGACAGATGTTTAATGACTCATCTTCATGTTTTCAGTCAATTTATGAAGGGCTAAAGGTCGTTTTCCATTACAAAAGGCTATTTCTGGCATTCAATCTACTCATTATTAATGACGCGATGAGTCAGGGCTGTCATTGCATTTACTTTGATATTTAAAGAACATTATCTTATTAAGCTAAACAGTTTTGTTTTATTTTTATTATACAGTTTTTTTTTACAAGCAAACACATGAATATATGTCACGTCCATGATTTTTTACTCATCAATAAATGGCTACCAAAACAGTTCCCATTTTGAAAATGCTCACAGTGAAGGATAAAATACCCAGCAGTGTGGAGCTTCAGTCATACACTAGTGCAGCTCCAAAATGACATTTTTGTTCATAATTTTATTAAAAAATGTAAACTTATTTTTAATTTAAAAAATGTAAATTTCATTAAACATAAAATAACATATTTCAATATTTTTTTGTGTATTTATGTTGAAGTTTTTGGATAGTAATTTACTGAAACTCCAGATGAATATAAAATACGACGTTTTACCTTTTTGAATTAAACTATAAACACTAATGAAAACTTTTTTGCAATACTTTGAATTTTTGTGTTTAAAAACTCTAACTCAACATGCTGACCCATATTACTATGACCGACATGTACATTGTCTTTGATACTGTTGCCGTTGGTGAAGGCTTTTTCAAGTATTTTGGACAAACAATTAAAATGAATGGATTCTTGACCAATTGTCAGCTCTTGACCACTAGATCTTCTTATCTTGGTTACATTGTGAGTTTTACTAAAACAGTAAAACAAGAAGAGGACATCCAGTAACATGGATGACTGCAGTCAGAGTATTTAAAAATGCACCAAGCCTGAAATTAGAATATGATCCATATGGTCTCCAATAGTCAGAATCAACTTGATGCCATTTAATAACATGGACGTGCAAGTGGCCTAATTACTTGAGAGGGCTTCACTGAGTTAAGGGGAGTTAAATTACTGATGAAATGTCTCATTGGGTTTTATAAGGCTGAGAGAAATATGCTGAAATGAATGCAACATTAATTCTTTGTGTTTATTGGTGTTTTTGGTTTTTCACATCAGTCACCTGCTTTGAATGAACATGGTTATTACATACAGAGTGACTTATGTGTCACCAGTTGCTTAGAACATTTTGCTTAGGACAGAGGAAATATAGACACAATATGGACTGTGAATAAAAATGACTTATGTCACCTTCATGTCTGTCTTCCAGCTGTGATATTGCACAGCGTTGTAACATAATGAGTGAAAGCTTCTAGCAACATAGAGCTTCATTTATATAATATTTGAATACACAGTCACACAAAAAAGCTCTTAATTCCACACACTGACTGTCAAGCACATTGTTTTTGATCTGTTTGATGCTGGTGAAGACTTTTGCATATATGATTATCTGCACTCTGGTTGTGGAAGTTATTTTAATCAGTTTTTAGAAAAGATAAAACACTATTTTTCAGCATAATCTTTTCAGCACACTTTGTCCATCTAGCTACAAGCTTTTATATTAAATCAATGGGCTGAGCTGAGCCATGAATGCACCGCTGTCTTTAGCTCGTGATGAAGACGTTCCTCCGGGCTCCTATGACTTCTTTCAGGGGAACAAACAGGTCATAGTCCGATGGAGCAAGATCAGGACTATAGATGCTTCACACCTCAGAACCAAGGTTGT
Source organism: Crenuchus spilurus (assembly GCA_036984385.1). Taxonomy (NCBI): domain Eukaryota; kingdom Metazoa; phylum Chordata; class Actinopteri; order Characiformes; family Crenuchidae; genus Crenuchus; species Crenuchus spilurus. Next base: position 11,877 of record BRDA01042085.1, read on the forward strand.
AGAGTGACAACTGTATAGGCAGCAGTGCGTGGATGTGCATTGTCATGCAACAACACAGCCTTGCATAGCAGTCCTCTACATTTTGTTTGAATGTCAAGCTTCAGCTTTTCAGTGAGTTGAAAACTGATTAACATAAACGAGTACAGAAAGCATTTTGACATTGTGGCCATCATAAGTTTTAATATAAAGTGAGGAAAATAAGTAATTGAACACCCTGCGAATTTGCAAGTTCTCCCACTTAGAAATCATGGAGGGGTCTGAAATGTTCATCTTAGGTGCATGTCCACTGTGAGAGACATAATCTAAAAGAAAAAATCCAGAAATCACAATGTATGATTTTTTAAATAATTTGTTTGTGTGTTACTGCTGCAAATAAGTATTTGAACACCTACCAGTCAGCAAACATTCTGGCCCTCAAAGACCTGTTAGACCGCCTCTAAAAAGTCCACCTCCACTCCACTTATTATTCTAAATTAGAAGCACCTATTTGAGGTTGATAGCTGCATAAAGACTCCTGCCCACCCCACACAATCAGTAAGACTCCAACTACTAACATGGCTAAGACCAAAGAACTTTCCAAAGACACCAGAGACAAGATTGTAAACCTTCTCAAGGCTGAAAAGGGCTACAGGGCAATTGCCAAGCAGCTTGGTGAAAAAAGATCAACTGTTGGAGCAATTATTAGAAAATGGAAGAAGCTAAACATGACTGTCAATCTCCCTCTGACTGGGGCGCCATGCAAGATCTCACCTCGTGGTGCATCAATGATCCTAAGAAAGGTGAGGAATCAGCCCAGAACTACACGGGAGGAGCTGGTCAATGACCTGAAGAGAGCTGGCACCACTGTTTCCAAGGTTACTGTGGCTAATACACTAAGACGTCATGGTTTAAAGTCATGCATGGCAAGGAAGGTTCCCCTGCTTAATTAAATCAGCAAACGTCCAGGCCCATCTTAAGTTTTCCCATGACCATTTGGAGGATCCAGAGGAGTCATGGGAGAAAGTGCTGTGGTCAGATGAGACCAAAATAGAACTTATTGGTCTTAATTCCACTCGCCATGTTTGGAGGACGAAGAATGATGAGTACCATCCCAAAAACACCATCCCTACTGTGAAGAATGGGGGTGGAAGCATCATGTTTTGGGGGTGTTTTTCTGCACATGGGACAGGACGACTGCACTGTATTAAGGAGAGGATGACCGGGGCCATGTATTGCGTGATTTTGGGGAACAACCTCCTTCCCTCAGTTAGAGCATTGAAGATGGGTCGTGGCTGGGTCTTCCAACATGACAATGACCCAAAGCACACAGCCAGGATAACCAAGGAGTGGCTCCGTAAGAAGCATATCAAGGTTCTGGAGTGGCCTAGCCAGTCTCCAGACCTAAACCCTATAGATAATCTTTGGAGGGAGCTCAAACTCCGTGTTTCTCAGCAACAGCCCAGAAATCTGACTGATCTGGAGAAGATCTGTGTGGAGGAATGGGCCACAATCCCTGCTGCAGTGTGTGCAAACCTGGTGAAAAACTACAGGAAACGTTTGACCAAATATTAACATTGATTTTCACATGTGTTCAAATACTTATTTGCAGCAGTAACACAAATAACTTATTAAAAATCATACATTGTGATTTCTGGATTTTTTGTTTTAGATTGTCTCTCACAGTGGACATGCACCTAAGATGAACATTTCAGACCCCTCCATGATTTCTAAGTGGGAGAACTTGCAAATTTGCAGGGTGTTCAAATACTTATTTTCCTCACTGTAACTGAAATGCAGATAATTTTTGACTCCTCCTTCTATTTTGGACGAAAAGGAAAACAAATTGATCCTTGAAACAATGAAGCTCTTATTTTGTACACATTATTTGAAGAACCAGTTCATTGGAACAGTTTTGGTAGAATAGTAAAAGAAGTAGAGGATGGACTAGCAACATGAATATATGAAGACATATTTTGGTCTCATTTGTCCCCAAAACTTTCTTCCAATAGCCTTCTTGCTTGTCCACGTGATCTTTAGCAAACTGAAGATGAGCAGCAATGTTCTTTTTGGAGAGCAGTGACTTTCTTCTGTCATGCACACCATTGTTGTTCAGTGTTCTGATGGTGGACTCATGAAGTTACCTTGGGTTTCTTTGTCACCTTTTGGATGATTATACGCTTTGTTTTTCATTTTTTTTGGTGGTTTGTTGATTTTTGTTGGTCAACTCCTCCTGGGGTCTTACATTTTTTACTGTGGATTGGTGGAGTCCAAACTCTTTAATGATGGTTTTGTAACCTTTCCAGCCTGATGAGCATAAACAACTCTTCTTCCAAAATTTCCTTTGTTCATGCCATTATACATTTCTACAAACATGTGTTATGAAGATCAGACCTTGCTAGATCATGGTTCTTTAAATAAAACAGGGCACCCACTCCCATCTGATCATCAACCCATTGATTGACAACTCTTGATTCAAATTATCTGCTAATCCTAAAGGTTCACATACTTTTGCCACTCATTACATTTAATATTGGATCACTTTCCTCAATAAAAAAATGGCCAAATCTAATATTTTTGAATCATTTGTTTGACTTGGTTCTCTTTCACTACTTTTAGGACTTCTGTGACAGTCTGGTAAAAACTTATAGAAGTATAGAAAATTCTAAAGATTTATTTTCTTATCGATCACCTGCTTTGAATGAAAGTATTCATTACCTACAATGAGACTTGTCATTTATCACCAGCTGCTTAGAACATTTTGCTTAGGACAGAGGAAATATGGACACAATATGGACACTCTTTCACTGAATAAAAATGATTTATGCCACCTTCGTGTCTCTGTCTTCCATGTGCAATTATGATATGGCACAGCTTTGTATCAACGTGTCAGATACACACAATGAGAGCAGAGCTGTGTGCAGATGACACTTTTAGTGCCTAATCAGATTGATTATGATCCATTAGTGTGATCGCAGCAGTTACCCGTGTGGCACACTGAGTCTTCACAAGCTGTCTGTGGAATATTAACTCAGCAATGTGTTGAGGTAATAGGTCACAGCAGGAGTTTAGCACCAAGAGCTTGTTAACATTGCTATTTTCTTTCCATTTTATAAGAATTTTTTTTCCTCGAATGCTCACAAGGTGCCGTGATAATTGCAACAGGGTGTTTTATAGAGATTTGGACATGGAGATCATGTGGTGAGGTACAGGTGTGTGAAACAATACCTTTTATAAAAGCAGTGTAAGCGACTTTTAAACAAGAAAGAGCTTTTGTACTGAAACAGAGGGTTTAAAAAAGCCAGAGGCATGTACAGATTCAGTATCAGGCCTTTATTCAAAAAGTATCTCAGTGGATCCATTTCAGTTCAGTGCATCCATTCAGAAAATGACCTTCAGAAGGAAAGCACGTGTCTACCAAACCTTCATACAACAGCTTCATTTTCAAATGATTGTATTACTGACACCACTTGAACTATTCAGTTTGAATGTCAGCAAAACTGGTGACACTTGAATCACCTGAAGTGCTAAATGCTTGACCATTTACCCTGATTGAATACCACACCAGGCCTTCATTCACAGTAGAGCTTTTGGTCTTTAAACCTACATAGAAAAGTTTATAAAGGCTGATTGCAAGAAGTCAAAATGGTTTACTGCAATTTTTGAGGAGTATTCTTCTCAATCTTCTCAAGCTGAAATGTAAAAAACCTTCAGTGTGATCTATGATGACTACTACAGTGGAACCTCGGTTATTGTTTGCCCTGGTTATTGTACAGTTTGGTTATCGTTTACTTTTTTAGGGGAAATTTGGTCCAAGTTATTGTTCATCTACCCAGTTTTCATCAGTGTGCCCACATGACTCGCCGCTCATTTCGCAAAAACAAAGCATCCACCCACACATTTATTCTGGCTTTGTTTCTTTGTTTCTCAGGCTTTGCTTCTTGTTGTTTCTTGTTGATAACACTCAAAACAAACTAAAACTCATTACACAAAAGCGACAGCACAACGCACTACAATGGGTGCGAAAACAAATAACGGTACCACTGTTGGGTGGACCACACTGGCACACTCTAAAATGGAGTGTAAACCTGTAAGAATGATGTTAATTGTTCATTTATCAATTTCATTAGTCTTTTGTATTTATTTCTCATTTCTGTATGTAAAACTATAGTTAATCTATATAATATGTATTTTTTTCTCTGGAACAGATGAATTGGATTTACATTATTTCTTTTAAGAAATATTGCTTCATTTACTGTTTCGTTTATCATCGAAACAATAACCGAAATAACTTTAGAACAGATTAATGACCAAAACCGGGGATCCACTGTATAATAGTACCTGTTTACAGTTTACTGCAGAACTACAGTTTTTGTTCCTGAAATAATTTCTTCAGATTGCACAGCACTGAAGGAATTTAATGTAGGTTTATGTTGCAACTCAGATTTGTGGAAACTCATGTTTTTTTACTTTGTTAAAATTAATGTTTGATTTAGTATGTAAACAATTGATGTCCACTCTACATTGTTTATTAAACTAAACTACTAAAACAGCCCATTTTAAATGTATTGATTTATTATATCACAGCACTGGCAGTTTTAAATATATCTGCCTATTCAACATATAGCAGTTTACCCAACCCATTCCCAATGAAGTTATAAGGAGTGGTTCATGCTTGACCTTTGTAATCAGGCACAAACCACGACAAACAATAAGATAGAAGGTCATTTGTGTGGCTTGAAGACACCATAATAAAAACAGACTTTAATTCTAATGGATGTAGAGAGGTTTAAAAATTATAATCTAAAAATATAACACTTATAAGCACATAAAGTATGTACACACATAGCTCAAGTACACCAAATAATGGGCCTTTACATGTAATAGTGAAAATCATATGTAACAAACAAGGCTTTAAAACACATGGCTTGGTAATATGTAGCTCAGGTTGTGCTAACACGTTTGGAATGTTGGAAGTGTAAGTGTTACTCAAACATTTCAATATGTTGGTATGAACACATTTCTGATTAGGACCTTGTTTTAATTTCATTGGTATTGTACCACATTATAAGCACAGCAAAGTGCCAAGGATCACTTAAACACAACGTTAAATGCATTATCAATGCTCAGCCAGGAGAAACACAGTTTAAGAATAATAAAAAAAGAAAAAAGACGAAGCAGCTTTTCACAACCGTCATCCCATGTGTCTGAAAGTTGATCTCCCCCGCTGTTGTAAATCAGGCATCTAATGGCTGGGATAAGAAGCATAAGAGAAGATACAGTTAGCATCTGTGCCTGGCGTGGGAATAAAGAGACGCTTTTTATAGCGCTGTGTGATGAGTTAATCATACGCTCTCACATGTCCACTCCAGCGCTCCTCGTGGCTACGTCTCTCAAAGTGAATAAAAAAAGGGGCCTTCAGCTTGAAAAGGGCACCTGGGACACTTCTTTTGATGATAATGACAGCATCTCTTCAGCATTTTCTTCCTCCTTTTTCTTCCATCTTTCCTTCCATGCCAGCTCGTTGGGGCTGAGGGAAAAAAGAGAAGAACCATCTGTATCAGTTAGACTGAAGTTAGAGTGAAGTGTGCTGGATTGCTCTTCCTGAACTTTGGCGAGTAGATGAGGCTTCTGTTGTGGGCTTGCCAGCTGGACTGAAGGCCTTGACTGAGGCTTTTAATTTGGAGTTTGGCTTGAAGAAACTGGAAGTTGAAAAAGGGTGGAGTGAGAGCGTATTTGTGCTTCTACCCACATTATGCTCGTGCTGTGATTGATTGACTCTTTTTGACTAGAGGAGGCTCAAAAGTGTGGATCAAGGTGATGCAATGGCAGATATGGCCTCTCAGTCAAGGACAATCTCACAGATTCTGGTGGAGTGTTCTGTGACCATGTATACATATGTAGTTCTGTGCAGCATGTTACGTTCTCTCTTTGAGTGTTCTTCAAAGGGTGTATACAACTGGCCATTAAAATTGCAACACCAAGAAAAAAAACATATCAAAGGTATCTGGTCTGTCCACCATGGGTAGAAAATATATACGCCTGAGAGTCATTCACTTTGGTCTCTATACATAGTTTCATGTGTATCATGACCTACAAATTCACACAATTTCTTGATGCTGCAGGTGTACTGACTAGCATAGTGTATGCTAGTGCATCTCCAAAAATTAGAATGTATTCAAAAAGTTTGTCTTCATAATTTAACTCAAAAAGATAAAGTATATAGTATTTATATTCATTACACATAAAGTGATCTTTCTGCTTGTTTTAATTTTCATACTGTTTAAATAGTATTTTACTCAAACTCCAAATGAAATATTCTAATAATTTAAGATTCTGGATTTCTGATGTTCATGAGCCTATAAGTCACACGGATCAACATAAAAAAGGCTTGAAATGTCACTTTACATATAATGAATATAAAATATGACAATTTCCCTTTTTGAATTAAATTATGAACAACAATGATTTTTGATGTGGCTCTATTTAACATAACTGTTGCATTTATATGCGTTTTATAATTATAATTTATAATTGTTGGTGCCTGCTTAAATGGTTCTTTATAGATTATACGTAGCACAAGTTTTTCAAAAGTGGATGAACCCTTTTTTCTAAGTGTAGCAGTTCTCCAGTGACACATTTTTACATCCATGTCCAGTTTCTTAAAAATTGGCAGAGGGACAGTTTCTTGGATGACTTTTCCTGCCCATTTCTAAACCTGAAGCTCACACTCAAAAGAGCACATGAATCTAGCTAGCACAGTTCCTGGATTTTGTATTAGTCAGATTTGCAAAAATATAGTTATTTAATCTTTACTGAGCCAAACCCATGAAATAAATTTTTTTAATAAAAATGTCATGCTTAATTATGTTGATAGTTTGTTGTAGGTCTGGCATTTAAGCAGTTGTGTTCTTTCAGTCCTACAATATTTATCATAAAATTAATACTAAAAAATAACTAAAACTAGTACCTTGATGATGAAATGTTTAGAAGGAAAATTGGGTAATGAATCCTGAGAAAATTTGCTGCTTAAATGGTCAGTAAACATTTGTTTGTTCAAAAGTTCATATTAATTAACTTCAATCAAACATATAAACAATCCGATTTGATTTTGTGTTCATATAGTATACAGTTTTCATATACAGTCATGCATAAAAAAATCTAAAAAAGTGAACACAATGTTCTACTATGAGATTTTAGAGCACTTCATGCTTCTATCTGTTCACAAGTTTTATGAAATGCAAGTTTTCATTTCCACACTGTCAAAGCTACCAAATGACTTTACTGAGCCATAATCCATACTGATCAACATTAAAACAAAAATGTACACTTTATGTAATGAATATGATATATAACTGTTTACCTTTTTGAATTAGATTATGAACAAAAACATTTTAATGTATGTAAATGTACATTTACAGCATTTGGCAGACATTATTATCTAGGGCAACGTGCAAGAGTACTTTGTTTCCATTTAGAGAATCATCTCCGCTAGTACAGAGGCCACTCTTCAGTTCAGACACTGTCAGAATGAATGTGCTGGTAAATGTTACTTTACTTTGTAATTTCTCTGTAATCCTGGTTGATTTAGCTTGAGTTTAGCAGCATTAGCAGTTGTGTATATTATGGCATTATGAGCAATGCGGTTACTGTAACTCGTAATAGAAGCCTATAGCCACCCATAAACATTGTTCAAACTGTGGTTTGACCTGAAACTATCATGTTAGATGGTTAAATAATCTTCAGTAGACTTGCTCTTGTCATTTCCGAGACTATTATTTTTGTGTTCTAAAAATGGGCAAAATAACAATGCATTGCTAAAGAGTAGTAGTCATCTTGAACATTTATACAGTCGATAATACTATAAAAGTCCACAAAGAGATGTCAATACTGTTTTCATGGAGTTATCAAATACAAGTTATCATGGATGATGATTCTTCTCTGATGTCTTTAGATGCAGGTTTGTATAGCAGGATGCTTCCTGACATGTGATGTTTATTTATTTGTTTGTTGTGAGTGAGTGTAGGCTTAGAAAATGTGCTGGTATTTGGAAGATCTGATGCAATATCTTAAATGCCATCTTATGATATTTCTCTTCTTGCATAAAGGTCTCTGAATCTCCTGTGTTTTTTGAAGCTCGCCTTGAAGACGAGTGCAAATATTGCATCCTTGTACATTACATAGCAGGTGATATTTAAAGTCATCTATTTTTATTTAAAGCACTGAGATAATGACTACTCTTAACTTTCAGATATACCTGACAACAGTCTTTTCATCAAATGTTTCTCCCTAAAGGCTCAGGAGACTCTCCTAGAAGATTCTCCTGATTCTCCTAAAATCCTTATGAGAAATAGCATGAGCCAGAAAGGAGCCATAAGATACTACGAGCAAGTAAAAAAATTGTGATGCTTATTTATCAGCAAACTCTCAGTAAGTTGATTCTTAGTCCTGGATGAGAAAGGTGAAGTTTATATTGAAATTCATGTCTGGAAAAAAAACATGAGTGTTATTTCTGCAAATATGAACAGAATACTGAGATCTCTAAGTTTGTGTATGTCACAGATTTCATCATGCTCAGATCTAGCATTGTTTCTTTTAATGATCCAGAGTTTTTCAATACCTCAAACTTTACCAGGAGACAGTTTGGTTCAGGATGTAAGTCTGCAACTGATTTGAAATCAAACAGTGACATTTCACACAATCTTTTACCTCGATAGGAACTCGCAAAGAAATATAATTTATTAGTTTAGTGAAACTTAGGTTTTCATCATTAATCTGTTCTAAAGTGTCTGATGATAACCGTAACGCATCATAACTGAAACAATATTTGCCATAAGAAATGATGTAAATCCAATTAATCTGTTCGAGACACTCCAAAATATTAACCAAAATACATATTATATAGAATAACTATAGTTTTATATACAGAACACAATGAGAAATACATACAAAAGACTAATGAAATTAATAAATGAAGAGTAAACATCGTTCTTATGGGTTAATGTTCTGTTTTAGAGAGTGCCGGTGTGGTCCACCTGGCAGCCATTGTGTTGTACACCCGTTCTCACGGTTCTCGGCTGCTATTTGTTTTCACACCAGTTTTCAGGCGGTAGTGCTGTGCACTGTCGCTTTAGTGTGCCGTGTTTTAGTTTGTTTTGAGCGTTAACAATGAAAAACAAAGCCAGAATGAACAACAAACGTGTGCGTGAGTGATGAACGCATGGGTGGATGTTTTGCTTTGCGAAATTAGCAGCAAGTTTTCTGGGCACTCTGATGAAATATGGGTGGCTAACTGGGACAAAATTTCCCCAAAATAAGAAAGCAGTAGCCAGGCAAATGATAAGAGGTTCCACTGTACGTAGTAATAAGCAGTAAACAACTGTATATACAGTCATATATATAAAAAAAAACTAGAATATTGTGTAAAGGTTCATCTTTGTTCATTCAATTCTAAAAGATAAACAATTTTTCTAGTTTTTCTACTGACATTTCAAGCTTTTTTGCTTTAGTTTTATGTCTTATAACTCATGAATTTCAGACATCTAGTGTGATATTTTGACAGTTTGTGGTGGTTTTAGGTGCCATCTACTGGTGTTGGCCCACTCAGTTTATGAAGTCCAAAGTCATCACAGTCATCTACCAGGATATTTTAGAGCATTTTATGCTTCCATCTGCTGACACACTTTATGGAGATTTCCTTCTCCAGCAGGACTTGGCATCAGTGGCAAAACTACTACCAAATGGTTTACTGACCATGATGTTACTGTACTAGATTGGCCTTCTAACTCTCTGGACCTGAACCTACTCAATCAAAATGTATTTATATAGTGCTTTTACAATGGACGTTGTCACAAAGCAGCTTTACATAACTAGCATCAGACAATTTGCATAAAAACCCAAAACCTGATTTGAGCCTGCCAAAGGCTAATAGAGAATCTATGGGATATTGTCAATAGGAAGGGGAGAAACACCCAACCCAGAAATACAGATGAGCTGAAGGCCACTATCAAAGAAAACTGACCTTCTGTTGCACCTCGGCAGTGCCAGAAGCTGATTGCCTTCCTTCCATAGCACACTGATGCAGTGATTTGTGGTAAAGTATTAACTGTATAACAGAAAATCCCTGTTAGATGTTGGAAGTGATCTGAGATACTGGATTTCTGATTTTCTGAGCTATTACCAAAATTAAAACAAGAATATTAAATGTCCCTTTTTGCTAAATGACTGTAGGAACTTCCAGAGAGAAATTGTTTAGATCATTTTGAAACACATGCATCAGTATTTTTGTGTTACATCAGTTTAATGATCAGTTTATTTTTTTAGACTTTTTGCCTGTAAAATTAGGCTTTTTTTCTTTTTACCTGTTATTTTTTCTGTTATTTGTGTAGGTAACAGATTTGTAAACATTTCCTAAATGGTAGTTTTGTCTCTACATGTTCCAACCTCTCTTCATCAATATTTTAAAACCTTCAAATGAAAACCTGACACATCTTGGCACAAGATGTGGAGAACTTCAAATGAAAAATATTCATCCAAAATACATAAATGGGAGTGCAAAGCTGGAAAATTGATTCTATAGAAGTTTCACAGTTATTGAATGGCCATCTGCCACCTTCCAACTTAGAAAGGCACAAATATTCCTATTGCTGTCTGTATTTGTTTATTTTTGGGTTTTAATCAGCTCAGCCCATGTGTTCCTCGATGGGATGTGTGCGCCAGTCTGTGTGTGATAGAATTTTGCAGTGCACACATTTGGGACAAAATGCAACATCAACACCAAAAAGCATTTGAAATCCACAAGGCTTACTGTTTACTGGAGGATGTTTGCCAAGTTTGAGTAAATACTCCTTTCATGTTAACCAGGTGTTGCTCTCTTTCACGTGCAAATGAGTCAGTGAGGTTGCACACTGTGCTTTAGTTCACCTTTGGATGTTCCAGTCATCCCTATCATAGCACAGTTCACTGTCAGTTTGCCATTTTGCAGGTTATATGAAGACTGCATGGCATGGATAGTCAACAGTAATCCATCATCCTAGATGTAGCCAAAGCATGTAATTTCTAAGACTTTCTGTATTGCTATCATCTCCGAGTGTGTCTAAAGCATCACATTCTCAAATAGACTGATGTAGTTTCTACATGATATATTGTTTATATGCATTTATACCCACACATTTCACATTTTGTAGCTTTTCTAAGTGAAAATCTGAGTCATGTACATTCACCTGAACATTTTAAAAAATTTAAATATTTTCTGTACATTTTATTGTGCAGTTTCTATTTATTTTCTAATTTTGACTCAATGGAAGAAATGTAAACCTACAGTATTTAACATGTTTCCAAAAAGCAAGTGTGCTTTAAAATGTGCATTGGTATTTTTTGTTGAAAAGAAATGAGTTAAAACATGTAATAAATATAATTTATTTAAAAATATATAATTTCTTAATATGAATATTTGTACTCTCCCAATCAAACTCCTCTAAAAGGGAACAAATTAAAATACTTTCTGTACATTTTATTGCATAATTTCTATTCAGTTTATCTGAATATTTATCATTAAGAAATTGAATAATGTAAAATAAGAATATTATAAGACTATGTATTATAAATATATATATATATATATATATATAATCAGGGGTTCTCAGTCCTGGTCCTGGAGATCCGCAGAGATTAGCTTCAACCTTAATCTAACACACCTAACCGAGGTAATGAAGATTTCGTAAATAATGCAATGGATCTGAACTCTCCAGGGTTGTAGATCTCCATCACAAAAATTGTGTGCCTGTTCTAGACCTTTAGATGCATCTAGTTTTGCTCGTCTCACACCATCATCTTTTAAAAACTCTTATCTTGGTCAACTTGGGTGTTGTCAGTATTCTTACTCTATCATATTTGTACTGGCTAAAGATACTTCCTATGAGTAGACAATGAAGTACTTATTTACATTGTTCTGGATAAGAGCATCTGTTAAATGCCATACAGTGTAAATTACTATGTTCATTGACTTACCAAGATTCAGTTCTTCTACAAAGAGTCGTATTTGAAATCATGTGTATAGCAGCAGGCTTTTAAGTATTATTTGAATGTGCAAATGTTCTAACATGCAAAACTATTAATCACAGCTGTTTGAATAAGAAAGTTCTCAGTGTCCTATCACTGATTCAAAACACTGAACACTATTGAACTCACAGCTTCTTCAGGACCAGTTGTCATCCAATCTCTCTGTATAATTAATTGTTGTAGGTGAAATTATTAAAAAGGGTATAATAGTCAACTTGAGACCATCTATTCATCCGTCAACTTCCGATTAGCTGGTTGGGGGGTAGCAACCTAAGCAAAGAGCCCCAGACATCCCTCTCCGCAGCCACCTCTTCTAGCTCATATTGGAAGATTCCAAGCTGTCCCCAGGCCAGCTGAGAGATTTTAATCTCTCCAGTGTGTCATGAGTCTTTATTGGGGTCTCCTACAGATCGGACGTGCCTGTAACACCTCACCAGGCAGGCATCCTATTCAGCTGCCCAAACTACCTCGACTGGCTCCTCTCAATATGCAAGAACAGCAGCTCTGCTGAATCTTTCCCAGATGTCCAAACTCTTCAGCCTGTCTCTAATGGAGAGCCCATACACCCGGCAGAGGAAACTCATTTTAAGCCGCTTATATCTGCAGGCTCTTTCTTTCTGTTACTACAAAAGCTCATGACCACAGGTGAGGGTTGGAATGAGCTTTGGCTGAGCTCTTTCTTCACCAAAACAGAATGGCACAGAGTCCACATCACTGCAGACACTGCACCGACCCACCTGTCAATCTCCAACTCCATCGTGCCCTCACTTATGAACAAGACCCCAAGATACTTGAACTCCTCCACCTGAGGCAGGAACACCTTCCCAACCCAGAGAGAGCACTTCAGCTTTTCCCGACTGAGAACCGTGGTCTCAGATTTGGAGGTGCAGATTCCCATCCCAGCCACTCCACACTTTGCTGTAAACATACCCAGACAGAGCTGGAGGTCCTGGTTCGATGAAGCCAGCAGGACATCATGTGCAAAAAGCAGATATGGAATCCTGAGGTGACCAAACCGGACATCTTCTGCCACTTGACGATGCTGAGAAATTCTGTCCACAAGTTATGAACAGAATCAACCTCAGCCTGGGTTTACTGCTAAGCTTTTTGGGACATTTCTCATAATTACTATAAAATGCTTTGGTGAGCATTAACATTTTAACATTAATGGCTCTTGGCAGGGGTTAGAGCTTAACAAGAGTTATGTTTAGAACTCATGTCTATTAATATTACAGTAATGCTTTATTTTGATCAGCCACTCAATCAAAAGTTATCTAACAAGAGGCCCAGAATGTCTTATTTAATCTCAGCAGTAGCTGCTTCTCAAATGTCTTTGAATTCAAGCTCTTTGGGGACTAAAAATCAGTCCTGCTGTGCTAAAAAGTCTCACATGCTGCTGAGGCTGCTTTCAGAACCTGTAAGCTGTAAAAGTATCACAGGTTCACTCTGTTCCCCTCTCCCTGGTTCACATCCAGGATTCTGCTGCACTTTATTAGGTGCTTGAATATGGCTGTTTTACAGAAATATCTCTGCATTGTTTTGTCCTGTTTGTAATAGATCATCATAACTGGGTTGTTTAGCAGCAACAACTTGCTTATCCACAAGCTAGCTAATGCTAATCTTGCTAAAGCTAATGACTTGCTATGACATTGTCTCTTTATTTCTTTTGGTCTTTAAGCCCAGTGTGCATTTTGGGGGCGGAGCTTCTGAAGGAGCACTGAAGGGAGGGGTGTGCTTTGCTGCTGAGTTCAAAATATCAAGTCATTCTCCAGAATCATGTACATTTTTTTAAGTTAAATGAATTGGATTGTTTTACAAATATTACTTCATCATCTTCACTCACAGTCTAAGTGTGTTTGTAAGGATTTTATTTCTTTTGCCATGAGCTCCACCTTATTGACCAGCTGTTTCTGTTAAATTTGAGCTGCTAAGCTTTTCTCTTTCTGACTTTGAGTTAGATGGCGGCCTGGTTTCCATCCAAAAATGTGTTGTGTGTTTGATTATTTTGACTGCAAAAATGCAAATTAAATTGTGTTTTCACTCACTAGTTATGTTAACAAATTTTAGGTGGTATAGCTGCCATTCATGAAGGGGTGTCAACCATGCAAGCAAAAGGGAGAGATTTCATGTGGTCATTGCTTTTAGCAGAATCATTTTAACACCCATTTGCAATATTTTTATGCCTGTAAACTATTTTTTTAGTTTATCCATCTCTGCAATCAAAATGCGAGTGGATTCTCTGATGTGCTTTTTAACAAATAAGCCATAATACCAGAGTAATCATCATTACTTTATATAAACTGGACACTTGTGTGGAGTGAGCAATATCTTTGATGTAGCAGTTGTTCATTTCCTGTTTAACAATAGTTCACTGGAGTGTGTACACAATAAGAATGAAAGTAATGAAGTGGTTCTGGATCATATTACTGAACATACTGTACGTATCCGTCAAAACCCTTTTTTGATATTCGTACTTTACTACCTTGTCGTAGTGTAAGCTTCCACCTTGTTCTTGCCCTTTTTGTGATATTTGGTGAATTTTTCAAATTCTGGCCTTTGTTCATTCAGGTTTTTCTTTGCACGTTCACAAATCTGCAAAAACTCAATAGATGGAAAAACCCTCTTGTGTTGTATTCTTGTCTTCTCCAAGACAAGATTTTTCTCTGAGGCTGCTCTTCACTGGTGATTTAGAGCTGGTGCCCTACCTGCTGCTGTTGAGGAAGATATCTGAAGCGAATGTTTCCTTTCTTCACTTTGCTAGGCAATCGATGGAGCTGGTAACCAACCGTTTTCCTGCCAGCTCTTGTCAGACAGAAAGAAAATCCTTTCCGTCTTGATCAGTGAGGTGCAATTAAGACCTTTGCTTCCTTGACCTGTGATGTCTCCATGAGAAAATAGAGGCAGTTGCAAACAGTGTGATTTCATTGCTTATGGCTTCTTAGATTATATGTATCTGAAGATTTTTCTTCAGTTTACTTTTGCACATCCTACATGGAGTAGCACACAAAAGCACATTGTACTTCTAGTGATGGTAGTTTAACTGTACTGTTTCAGAATGATGCTGTCCAGTCTCCTTGTTAGTTAATTTTAACAA
>BRDA01042104.1:0-22898 GCA_036984385.1 Crenuchus spilurus
ATTTTGAAACAACATATTTTTCACTTAAAATGTTACATTTACTCAGATTAAACTTTTGATCTGTCATCTATGTTCTATTACAAATAAAATTTTGAGATTTGCCATCTCCACATCATTGCATTCAGTTTTTATTCACAATTTGTTTAGTGTCCCAACTTTTTTGGAATCCGGTTTGTACAGCAAAAAAAAGGGATTGACCTCACTGTTCCAATACATTTGGTGGAGAGTGAATTTTGTACATCAAGGCCCATAAGAATATCATAAATGAGGTAGTATAGGAGACTGTCATCTATAAACAATCTCAAAAACTCTTTATACACTAGAATACAACTTACAAACATTTTTCAACTTGACTGTTTTCTCTGACAAATGAAAAGGTTCAACATTAGTAAAATAAGTGCTATGGCACTAATACTAGCTCAGAGCACATCAAGCATTTCTCAAGAAAGTTTCTCTTTTCTAAAGTTGTTTCTTTTACTTTATAATCTTCTGAAGATAGACTAATGTTAGT
The DNA here is from genome assembly GCA_036984385.1 of Crenuchus spilurus. NCBI lineage: Eukaryota > Metazoa > Chordata > Actinopteri > Characiformes > Crenuchidae > Crenuchus > Crenuchus spilurus. The sequence continues at coordinate 512 of BRDA01042104.1, forward strand.
AGAATAAGGATTAAATTCTGGGTAAGAAATTTTATTTAAAATGCTCTTTGTTCATATATTTCTAAAATGTTAATTCTAATCTGGATGGAACTTTCTCAACCAGACATTTCTTTTATACTTCATTAACTTTTTTTTCTCTGGTGTTGGGTATAATAACCACCACTATGGCTGATTGTGTTGTTTTCTGCTCAAATAATCTTGAAAGATCTCCATATACTAACTCGTGATCTTTGGGAAATTCTGCAGCAGTTGCTCCAAAAGTTTATTACTCATTCAGCCAGCATGAAAGAAGTGAGGGGTTTTGCTTGTGAGATGCTTAATGCGCATTAAGAGATTAACAGAACAGAGGAGTGAATTTGTGTGGAAGAAGCCCTTTGCAGCACATTGATTATACAGTGGAATTAAGTTGGATTTCAGAGCAGGATTTAGGTCCATATCCTTCACCATTACAGACACACCCACAGTCTTCTGGGATTTGATCTGCCATTTACATTTGGTGAGTGAACAAAAAGCATTTTGTGTGGCTGAAGTATAATAACTTTGGATTCACACAATGAATATTTTAGCATATGAGTTTGAATGAGTTTGAACTGAGACTAAGACTTTCAGTATTTCAACTAGTTTTGCTTCTCGTAATGTGAGAATTAAATGGAGCAGAGCTGAATGACAAACACTTGAATGAGAAATAAGGTTTCATAGCTCTACTGTGACATGACATCAGCCATTACCCATAACAACATAAATGTCAGGATTTTGCTGCTTTGTCCTTCATTAATTAATGGCACCATTGGTGCTAATGGTTATGTCCATAATGAAATGCAAATCTCATCATTTGCAACTGTCTACTGAGATGTCAATCCAAATCAAAGTAATCCAAAATTAATTTGCTATAAAACAACAGATCTGATTATGTGAGTGTGTTATCCTACACTGGTGGCCTAAATGGAACAATCATGGATTGCCTTTGAGATAAAGATGTTTTACTAGCGCTTTTAAAACCACAATATTTATTAATAAGAACAAGCAGTATAATTACAGACTGTATATGATCCCAGTCTGTATTTTGCAACATTAAGCAAATGTTTTGACATTTCTGGCCAAATTACATTTTTGTTGGTTTTCTAACTGATGTTGATTTTCTTTTACAGAGAAAACACTTAAATACAGAATTGTATGCATATTTTAGTCCACAGTTTCTTATTTGCCAAAATGAACACATTGAAACTAAAAATATTCAATGAAACAGCACATGTACATGAACACGTGTAACATTCTTATAATTTGGACCAGAATTAAAAGTCAGAAACTACTCATTAACATAAAATATACTATTCGCTTTGGATAAAAGCGTCCGCTAAATGCAATGTAATGTAATGTAATACTTGTATTTGGGGTGGTTGTTGGCATTTGACTCAACTTCTGATTAAAATAATGTAACTACAATCTCACATTGGTTGATTTCCTATAAAAATACATCTTTACATTTAGCAAGTTATGGAAGTCATTACAGTGATCTTTCCTGCACATGCATAGTTAAGCAGAAAGAATATAGGAGTAATTATAATTAGCAGTACAATTTGATGACTTGATGATGAAAATGAATGCATAATTTCAATAATGTGTTGCACTTGGAAAACATTCTACCTACAAAAGATCTTAATTAAGGTCTCACAGACAGTCAATGTCTTAAGTCACAGTATGACTTTGAGCTATAGCAATTAATATTTAGAATCAGGATTGTAATCAGAATTGGATTTTATTGGCCAAGTATGTTTGCACATATAAGGAATTTGGTCTCACAGTGACTCTCAATACACAGTACACAGAAATTGTCCATCCAACACTAGTGCAGCAACATTAACATCAATACCTACACATTAACACTCTATAACACCCCAATACACACACACACACGCACACACACTCACACACACACACACACACATTGGTAAACAGATTATTTCTTAAAGCTCTCAGTAAGTCTTTGTCATTAAACACACTGTATTAATTGACAATTGAGCTGGTTGTTAGAAATGTTCACCTTCCAGTTCTAGTTTTAACCTAAAGAAGCACATTTTTTACTTTTTGACAGATTTTTTTTGTTCCATTGCATCTGTTGTAAATGGAAAATTGTGTAAATATTATTTTGAATCAATGTAGTTCACTCGACTGCAGTGTATTCCCCTCAATGGGCATTGAATGTAGTTTGATGTGAGTGCAGTTTATAAAAATAGAGGATCTGTAACCATTTAATTATTGCTGAGCATTACATCCTCTGCCAATGGCATTGATTTATATCATGCTGGCCTAGGGTTCATCAGATTCACTGTTAATATATTGATGTCTTACAGTGAGTCAAGGATGCACTTGGTGAAGGTTAGTGACCTCAGTGAACTCTATCTGTCTGAACTCAACATTTTATTAACTCTGTGTCCTTCTTGTAAAACAATTGCTGTATTATTGATTAATGTAGTTGTTAACAATTCAGGTTTGCTGATTCCAACTTTACAATCCAATATACACCGTCTTTGTTTTAATTTAATGTGGCCTTTATTTATTTATTTGTCTGTCATCCTCCCTTTTGTGTACCCTCCTCACTCAGCTGACCCAGGTTGATTATGCAGCACTGAGTGAGTTGTTTCCTCATTGTTTGGAGTGTTCCATGCTCTTTTAGCTGAAGGTCATGGTTATTGAGGCAATCAGGGGGCTGACACATTGTTTTCATAGGTGAGTGCACTCGCAATGAGGACTGTAATGTGTGCTTGGACTGCTTCAGCTGTGGCCTGACAGAGCATAGCTTTTTCACACATACTAGCCTGATACAAACACATTCTACATTGAACAGCCATGTTCAACCAAATGGTCTAAAGAGTCTTTTGGAAACGTAACTCCTTTAAGGCAAATGAAAATAAGATGTGAACAAAAGCAACATTCAATGCTATAAGTTCAAATACAAAGAAATAAAATCAAATAGGAACAGCTATAGGAAGTTGCTATAATAGTTTGCCAACATCATCACTGTCAGGACAAAGTCTTATATCTCCTTCTGTAACCTAATGGAAACTGGCAGCTGCCCATTTCACTGTGTGAAAATAGAAATTCTTCAGAATGAACTCTTGCTACAATAACAAAAGGTTTTTCTTTCTTCTGTAAAGTTCCAGTTTTTGAAGGTTTTTGCTCTGATTATTATGATGTCTATGAAGAGCTGTTCAAGGAACAATTGCTCAGAAAGTCTAGATTCCCTGAAACATCCATGCAAAGAGAAGAATTTACTTCAGTTGAGCCCTTTTGATGGTCTTTTACAGCACTACACTGTTCATGCGTTCCAGCATTCACTTCTATAATTTACACCTACATATGACATTGACATGCAGTATATACTCATACAGTCTCATAAAATAAATATGTTCATGTTTACTGTTACTCAGGAAAATGTCCAGTGTTAAATGATCTCTTCCAAGGTTTTCTGTGTGGATGTAAAGAAATGCTGTATGTGTTACCTGAACAAAAGGGACTTTACTGTGTGGAGGTAGTGAAACAGTATATTGTAGTATATTACGATTAAATCATATACTACAGTGTGTTCAGATTTTCACTTATTTCACACAACCACCATTTGGGAACAAAAAACAGACCTATAGATTTATAGCATTAAGTTAACATGATACTAGTGCATCACATAAAAATTCATTTGTGTTCATCATTTAATTAAAAAAAGTGTGTGTGTGTGTTTGCAATATATTCATTACATGTAAAGTGACATTTTTGAAGCCTTTTCAATTTTATCCCCTTCCCAATGTAGTTGTAGCCAGTTAGCCCACCCCATCCATTAGGACTCTCTCCATCACTTTTGCAATGTCCCTGACTCTAGGAGGGTGAAGACGAGCCCAAACCTCCTCCGTTGCGTGTGATATGACCACCGCCTCTTTTCAAACTACCACTGATACACCGTCACTAGAGATCCAATGAGCTCTGAGGAAAGCGGAGGATTCCCAGCTCCAAATGGACCAATCAGCGGACATTGCAATGTGTGAGTGATAGGGAGAGAGAGTGCCATCTGCCCGCCCAGAGAGAGCACTGCCAATTTTTGCTCTCTTGGGCCCCGGCTGTTTATAGCAAACAGTATGACCGGGATTCGAACATGATCCTCTGGTCATAGTGTCAGTGTCTTAGCCTGCTGAGCCACTCGGGCCCAGCCTGGTTTGTTTTAATGTTGATACTGTTTGAATAGTAATTTACTCTAAATGAAATATTCTAATATGTTGAGATTCTGCATTTCTGATTTTCACAAGCTAATAAAAATATAATCCAAACTGATCAACAGTAAAAATGTAAAACAACAGAAAACCTTTGTGTAATGAGCATCAAATATATGCCAGTTTTACCATTTTGAATAAAATTATGAACACAAATAAACATTTTTACAATATTCTATATTCTCTGTATTTTGCAGATGCACTAGTAGTTGAGACTTGAAACAAGCAACATACATATGTTACATTACTGTATATGGGGCTGTATAGCATTCCAGTGAATAGAATGTTAAAAAATGTCCATTCATTTAATGAAGTACATCACCAACTTAACTTTGTGAACTAATTTTAGCAGCCAATTTAGTGACATACATTTACCAGTCACTAAGAGTTAAGCTGTGGCTTTGGGCCAGAATCAGTGTACTCCAAAGCCATGCACTAATGAAAAACCTTTCAGCTAATGATTTAGAAATACTCCAGACACAGTGAAAACATTCTGACTCCCAACTAGCATGAAACGAGGAGAAAAGGATGCCATTCTCATATGCTATGCAACCCAGTATACAGTAATAAAACATCTGTCACTTCATTCCTTGTCTTCTCTCTAGCTAGCTTACCACTTTAAAGCTGTATTTATGTTGGCATTGAAAATCACTCCATGCTTCACAGCTGAGCTTGTGATGCTATATGTAGTACTCTGAAGCGGCATCTGTGAGTTCTATGACATTACTTGGGTACCATTAATGCTCCTGCCAGCCACTAATTTATCCTAAGAAATGTTTTCGTGCATTTGTCCAACTCTAGCGAATAAACAAATTGATTTTCCTCCTCAAAACCCAGTAGTGCTACCATTTTTCACTTAGTTTTTTTTGACATTTTAGTGATGTGAAACTTTTATATAAGCTGACATTAACCCACTCTAACATTTACAGTAATTGTTAGTAGATAAGTGAGTAAGATGAAATAAGTAGCATAGACCACAATATTTAAATGTTGTTATTTATTGAGTGACATTTTCATACTTAACAGTTAGAAGCAGAATTTTAAGATGATCAGGTCAAAGCTGAATTCTCTGAGTCATCCGAGAAAAATAATTAAATCATTGTAGTTCACTGTGTTTCTCAAATAATTTGGAATGTAATATGGCCAGTTTTTTTTCTCTTAGATATCACTTGGATATTAAAATATACTTTTTGTTCAAATTAGCTTGTTTAGATTGTTTTCAAACTCAAAGTTTAATTTTTGGATAAAGTAGGAAGGAAACATTGTTCATGACTGTGTGGATGTAACTGTAAGATATTTGTTAAATTAATTGATTTATTTACTACCTCATTTATTTATTCACAAATTCCCTCAGAAAAAAAACAATACAGGACCAACACTGAGTTTGAGGTAGTTTTCCTATCATTGAGATGCCACCTCAATGTGAACAATGTGAAGAGTTGTGAACATTTATGAATGTTTGTATCTTATTGGACAATAATGAACAGGTGCAATGTCTTTTTCTTATGGGGTTCATTCATACATTTACATTGTTTGTATCTTATGAGACTTTCTGATAGTATTCATTCATTCATTCATTCATTCATTCATTCATTCATTCTGTATTGGAAATAAATGATCTTAATCAATCTTGGCATTCATATTTTATAACTGTTATGTGCTTACTGAATCCAGCTTTACATTGAATATATGCCAAGAACTGTTGCATGACTCTACATGTATATTATCATCACAACCTCCTGCAATGGGGAAAAACAACAACAACATGTCTCTCCATAATTACAAAAGATATCACGCTGTGGGCTAATTAATGAGTCTTCTCAGGAAGAGTCCACATTGGTAGTCCATGCTGGTGTTATTGTGACAATTAATTCAGTGTTGTGTGACTGAAAAGGACTATTTGTAGATAAGAGCTTGTGCTCATTGGACTTCAATGTCACCTTTACTGAAACTCTGTAAGAACAAAAAGAAGAATGCTAGTGATGAGAATGTAGAAGAACAGAAAAAAATATATAATTAAAAAATACTTTGTTGAATGTGTCAGTAAACATGTTGTCTACTTGAACATTAGATTTGAATATGTAATGCCTGAGGATACTGGTACCAAATGGCAATATGTCAGTACACAAAAAAAGCCATATTTTATGGAATATGAATTAATTTTCCCATCCTTTTCCCATTTCCATCTCTTACTGATCTTCATCATTTTCTTCCTCTTACTGTAGTGCAGCTTTACCTATATCAGCCTGATTTACTGCTGGAAAGACTTGAACCCTTTCCTGCCTGAAACACATGAATTGTTAAAGCAAATAGAAAGTGATAAGAATGTTATTAATATTAAGAATATTAAAGGGGACGTTATAAAAACAAACCACTTCTTAATACTTTATTTACAATATTTGGGTATGTGAATTGTATCTCAACCTATTTGCCCAAATTTGACATTCTACCTTAAATAGTGCATCAGTTACATTTATGTGGTTAATACATTTTCTCTACCACTTTACATAGTGCAGCAGTTCCGTACTGCTGCCCTATAAAAAATTTCAACAAGAAGCTAACTTCAGCTTTGTGATTTCTGCTCATTTAAAAAAAATTCACAACGTGTTTATAGATTTTTGGCAGTGGTGTGTCTTGCATAAAGAAGGGATCCCTTCTGTATAACTCACAAAACCCATACATGCTATAAATCAGTGTAGGTACAGTCATCTAACTACAAGTGTAGACAAATGCAGTCAAAAAGCCTAGCTGCAATACAACCCACAATTCAACAAAATTCACAAATCCTATAAGTTCAGATGTATAACAAGACTAGCTCGTCCACTTTGTATTAAAATGGTATTTCAACTCAACAGAATATTTAAGTAAATGTAACACTCATTAGTCCATTAAGCCCATTTGAAGATAAGGACCATCAACCGCCTCTTTGCCAGACAATACTGGATCACACTAAAGGTTCTTAGCTTCACAATGCAATGCACTTACAAAATACATTATCTGTGTAGTTAGATCTGATTCTGCAACCAAATAAATCTGTCCCAAACAGCAGACTACCCCAGCAAAATGTTAGCCTTGCATAGTTGGTCTTACAGAAACTCTGTAAATTATATATATATATAATTTTTTTTTTATTAATGAAACATAATTTTATACATTTTCATATTCCATTTTATTAATTTTATTACCCCTTCTGTGAAGGATTAGAAAGGTCTGACTGCATGCCACTGCTTTTTGGATATTTGGATTACAGGCCTTTTAAAAAAAATCTTGATTTTTTAGTGGTCATATAATTTGTGATCCCACCAGGGAAAACCAGGCCAATGTCACTGGGCAACTTATTGAGATAACGTGTTAGTATCGTGTCACTCACATTAGTGACAAAACTTAGCCACTCTGTATTACTGCTGTAAATGAAAGATAATAGTCTCAGATATCTATTGTAGTACATATTTTGATCAAAAACTAAACTTAAATTCACAAAAAAGTTGTTTTGAAAAAAAAAGAATGACTCTGACCTGGTTTTCTCTGGCGGGGTCACTTTTGTTTCCAAATGGTGAAAGTTGAACTGTAATCTCTACTACACACAATGTCCCACATTTATCAAATTTCCCAGAGTAGAAATCCTGAACTGGGATCACTTTCTGATATTTCCATAGCCCTTGTAAAGGGTGAGGACATGCCACCCAAACTGGACCAATGCCCTGCCTGTATTAAAGAAAGTCCACTCTGGGAGGGAAATTGCTGGGCTGAAGTAGCTAGATATCCATGCCCGACATCTCAAAAAGGACTGTTGGTGTTTTGCTCACAGTGTGTCAGTTATTATGCACATGGGTTTTCCATCCCTGTGTTTTTTTTACCTCTAGGCTTAGCCTAGGCACTTGCTTGTGGTTGCCACACCCCTTCCCCATCTTACAAGCTGAACACAACTATATATGATAACTGATGAGAGTTCTTACTCTAAGACGCTTAGTACACACGGGCCATTGAGAGTAAAAGAACACTAAAATCCACTGTCTCACAGCTACAGTCATTATCCATGTATGAAATAAAAGTGTTATGTAACATATACACAAATACATTTTGGGAACACAGGAAGACTTTATTTATAGAATTATTAGATTGATACAAACATCATTTTGAATGTAAAAAAGTGTTTGATACTGATAAAAATATACTATAAGGAGGCAAAAGATTATTTACTTTCATTATTATTCTTTTTTAATATTACAACATCTTGCCAGTTATAAACAGTTCATTCCAGGTCTTTACTTGTCAGTGTTTCTTGACAGGTTAATAAGGGTGATTTTTAAAAAGTGGTTTTATTGACCAGAGCCCCAAATGTGCCTCCACTGAGAGAAGCAAATGAGAGGACAATGACAAATTACAGGCCTACCACTTTCTAAGCATGCTCCAAAGCCATGTACTCTGCAGGATGTTGGCTGATTCTTAGCTTTCTTCTTTAATCCCCTTACCTCTCAGCCTGTGGGAACCTATAAGCCTTTAGCACATCAGAACAGAGGTGGCAGTGCAGTCTGCAGATTTATTTTAGCAACAAAATGCTGCAAGTTTTCCTCAGTTTCCCAACATAAGGTTTCACCATCTTAGAATGACTGTGGATATCTAAGATTATATTAGTCTCTTTTTGCTTTTAACTAAAACACAGCCATATTTGCAAGCTGGGCTTTTGTTCTCATGTAAAATAGTTCCGTTTCATTTATATCTTCTGCAAAAAGGACAAAAAGGCTTTTTTTCCTTCACATTTTTTATTTATGAAGATGTGAGACAGCTTTAAATGCCATGTTGTCCATGAAGAACTGACAATGAATAATAGCACTGTAAGAGAGTGCCATGCATAAACAATAGACTTCAATTGCACGTTGTTCCACGAGCATAAATGAACCAATCTTTCTGTCAGTGAACAGAGAGAAGAAATAAAATCAAAATGAGGTAAGAAGCTCACAGATTTGAGCTTATCTGAGCCTCTAGCGTACTTCATAAAAGGCCATAAATAGGATTGACGGCAAAAACAATAGCTTTGGAGTTTGGTGGCATCTACAGCTATGCATTCCCATAATAATAAAGTCTGTAGAATAAATAGACATGCTTTGACTGGAAGTGTACACAGGAGCTGTGTGTATGCTGCACCTCAGGCACTGGGCATTTTTCTGTTTCTGCTCTTATGACTCTTTGAGCGTGAAAGAACGGAGAGAGTTATATCTCTGAGGGTAGCTTCCACACTATGTGTGTTTGTCAGATAGAAAATGGTCTCTGAGTGATGGTGTATGTCTTGGGGAGCCAGAGTAAGGGTGAGTAATCGATTCTCAGCCAACTTCCTAGATGCACTAATAAGGCACACTGGATTTCCCCTGATGCCCAAGGAGCTCCACTTGTGTCTTTGCCGTCCTTTCCTTGCCCTGATGTTTAGCTACATGAGAAACTCCAGACTAGATAAAGACATCTCAGGGACTCATTACATTCTCTGTTTTTAAGACTGGTAAGAACTCTCAAGATTTGCAAGTCCTGTTAAGTTGACTGACTGCCATTTCATAAATTCTCTGCTTTGATGATTTCATTTGAAAATGTGTGACTTAGATATAAATATGTTTATATTTTAAGCCATCTGCTAATATCTGCCGATGCTAATGCTGAATGTATTTGGATGCACTTGTGTTGGGCAACATGAGGACACAATCATACATGTCCTGCCTCCATTTTTAAAGAGGTCCCTAGGGAGAACTTGGCAGTCATCAAACTTCCATCACAAGCCAAACAAGTCCATTGGAGATGTAGTCAGGGCAAACCAGTGCCTTAATGGCCATTGTGGGGGGAATCAAAATGAAAATGAATATAAGGCAGACTTCCAATAAATCTGAAAGCCTGTTTCTATTGTTCCTGTTCTTCCCCCCTGTCATGGGGAATTGATGGAGTGCCATACGGTCTAAAAATGGGGAAGTACTGCAGATAAGAGAATAATGCTGTGCCAGTGAAGTGAGCAGGATTCACTCTCTAGGGAATGCGTCTCGGCAGACTCAGAAGAGAAAAAAATCAGCTTGGTCTTCACCCACTGAATTAAATTTTAGCTCCTTGGGGATAATGGTTCACGTGTGGTGGGGATATTCTGCTCTTTTCTGTTTTTGTCATTTGTGAAAAAGTGCGCATTAAATGCAGTTTACACTTTCCCTTCATATTTAACCAGTCTTGAACTTGTCAGCGTTAACGCCATGTTGCCCTTTCTATAAAGCCTCGAGAAAAAATAAGACAATACATAATGTAACATTCCTGTGTGTGTGATTTTTTTTCTTTTCTGAAATGCAAATCTCTATCCTCCGTTATATCATACCTGCATTTTTCTAACTCAGCTGGACACAATGAATTCAAAGAATGTGTTGATACTAATTAGTATGGCCTAATTTGCATTGAAGTAGGTAGTGAACCCTTCTTCTATTCTTAGGTGCCGTGTAGGTAAGCATCATCAACATGACAATACAAGCTGTATTTCTGCAATTTGCCCTTAATTGGATAGAAACAAGCAAAAACACAATTAACAAGGGAAGTAGGTTGAAATCCATTTTTGCACTGAATGGGATGTTGGCACAAAATTTCAGAGACTTAATAAGTGGCAGCGAGGTTGTGATGTGTTGTTGGACCCCCTGAGGTATACCTGTGTATCTCATGCCTGCAGCATACAGGTGGCACAGGCAAACAGGGAATTTTTCCAAATTATGGACAGTAGTGGAGAGGCAGGCAGGGCCAATGGAACACCCAGCCTGTCTCATTATGCCCCCTGAATCCTTCATTAGAAATGCCTGGATTCTCGGAGAAGGCCCAGTCAGGGACCAAATGCATCTCAGCATTCTTTCATTGTATGCCAAAGCCGTCAAGGCCACATAAACCATGACTGTTGGTAATGAGGTGCTGATAGAGAGGGCTGACCAAATAGTGGAGTGATTGCCGTGACAGTTGGGCTAATGCGAGGGATGAGACCTCAGGATGACTGCCAGCACTCTGACAAACATGGCACAGAATTCTGATTGAAGGAAAGTGGTTTGGATTATCTGTCTCTCCCTCTCTCTCAAGTCCTGTCTTACTCGTCATAGCTGTCTTCCTGTCTGACTTCACTCAATCTGGCCTTTTGAATCAACAATTCCTTGCTTGACAGCACCATTTTTAGATAAGAGTTAAAAGTATGGGTGACAAGATTATGAAGAATAACATTTCTGAAAATAGAGCTTAAGTTTAATTTCACTTTAAAAGGACCACAGCATGGAGGGCTCCATTTCATGTTTAAATTATTACAAGCATTTTAGCTTTTCTGCTTCACATCTTCACATTGTTCACATTGAACATTTTTCAGAAATTGTTTGTGGTCTTCTCCAGTTTGTCCATCCATCCCCTTGCCCTGAGGCATAATTTCTATTTTTAATTTTTAAAAATATATCTGAAGTTCCTCATACTAACCAATCATCAGTCCTGACAACCTTCAGAAGGCAATGCCTGAGATCAGCATGAAACTCATAGCTGATAAGAGAATCTCTGTCCGTGGTGCTGAAGATCCCTGTGGCAGTCAGTTCTCTAGACTGATTCTGCAGTGCTCCACAGGTGCAGAGTCACAGGCTGGGCCTCATTAACTGATAGCAGCAAAGATGGAAATATCAGGAGGGGAAAGTAAATCAGAAGTAGTGCTCAGATGGGGGGCTGTCACCCAGCAGTTGGCAACGTGCTGGCAGGACCTTGACAGTCATAAGAATATTTGAAGAGAGTTTCTTATGTATTTTTTATATATAGATGTGGCAATCAATATGTTAAAAGAAATTCTTGGGTCTAATAAATAGATAGAAGTAAAGGTACCAAAAAGACTTTTTGAAGCAATGCCAAGTGAGAAAAAACTTTTCCTACAGAGCCTTTTATTCTTGTAAATAAGAAGTGTGAGAGTGCTAAATGTGTTAAAAGTTTAAATTACCTCCAGTTGTTGTGATTAAGCACATCCACTCAATTAACTATTTAATTTGAGTGGGTGATGGACGGATGGTGGATGGACAAATGGATGTACAGAAAGACGGATGGATAGGTAAAATTAAATTATATTAACCTAGTCATCAATAACAAAACCTCTGGAAAGGCAGTTATGCTTGAAGCAGTTGAAAGTAAAAAAGGAAGGAAACAGTCTGCAAGCAAATGGGTGAATACAAAAATACCTTCATGAACAAACCATTAAACAGTCTATAGACCCAAAGAAAAGCATAATCTCTGTGGTCATCAAGAGTAGAAATGCCTTAATGACATTTTTATAATATAGGTTAATCATGAATTAGTGTCTTATCAATGCATATGGTCTCCTACATGTTTTTGGATCTGGGAAAGTGGTGCAAAAATTAAATAAACTAAAAAAGAGGAAACTTCATTTTCTGAAGCAACTGAATCATGCAACACATCCAAATCTTACTGTGCCTGCACAAGCACACTATATAAATCAGCACTGCCCATGGCCTTGCCCCTTCTCCCTATCGTTCGTGCTTGGGTTCGTGCTCCAGGTGTCTTTACTATATCATTGTCCACACCCCCCTGTGATGTCACCTGATTGTTCATGTCCGTTCCCTCATTTATTACTAATTACTTCTCATATAAGTTTCCTCTGTTAGTTTGTGTCTTTGTCGTTCATTGATTGTCAGTGGTTGTCTTATATGTGTTTATATACTTGTTCATAAACTTTCATGTTTGGATTATCCTGCTTCCTGTCTTCTCGTCTGCTGCCATCTCAGACCATGACATTATAAATATGTACATTAGAAACATTTCAGCAATGTACGTTGGCAGAAGTCATAGACCAACATACAAAATGTAAATGTCCATATACAACATCGTCCTTAAGGTCCACACATTCACTTCCCCAGCAGAATTGAAAAGAAAATAGATGTAAAAGTCTGGAGTCAGGAAAGGGTAAGTGGAGTCAATACAAGTTCATTAATTACAGCAGAATGTGTTACAATTATGTTCACTAAGTAAAGGTCCTGAAGACGTACCTTTGAGAGTACCAACCCAATAATTGTCCAGTACCTTTATATAAGAATTTAGAGAAGCACACTAGCTACTAAATTATACCTGTGCATCTGCTGTATAGTTTGTTTGGTTGATATAGTCAGAAAATGAAAGAAAAATCCTCTTATGTTCTTGTGGACATAAGCCCTTAATGGCTTATAGCACCTCTGGTATTTGAACATGAGTCCCAGAGCACTTCCGTAATGCACAGGCGTATCACTCAGGAACCTCAACTACCATACATTTGGCAGTTTATCAAGAGAATGTTACAACAAAGGCTGTCATTTTGCCACCATCACACAATGGCTGTGTCTCAGAGTTTGAAGTATGAGTCAGTCATAAAATCAAACTTGTGTGGGGCTGTAGCTGAAGTGTTAGCATTTGATTAAATAGAGAAAATAATTATAGTCCTCTTGTAATGGGCAATTAAACTGATGGAGCCAGTACAGCTTTAAATCTAAAATAATCATGGCCCAGTTTTCAAAGAACAACTGCCAAAACAATCAGTTTCCTCAAAAAAGGGTGAAGAGAAGCTGTTGTCCCTGCATATTTATTCAACTGTCCTTAATTTTCAACAATGCACTCTGAGATGATTTAAGGTCAAACAAGCCTATGAACATAAATGATAACCATTCACTATGATCATTTATCTATGTACTGACATTAAACCATCAGCAGCTTTTATCATGACCCTGTCCATCAGAAAAGGTTTTTAGACTTTAGTAAAAACACACTTCTGCAATTTGTGAGAATGAACTAGGGATGCTAGATAATTACTATAGCTGTTCTCAACTAATTTAGTTTTTCCACAGGTCAGTACTCAGAAAATATGTAACAGCTGTCAAAGCAATTATCTAGATTTGCCATTTCAATGAAAGACAAAAACAATAAAAGAGCACATACAACAACATTAGGTATTTTGAACTTGATATTTTATAAATGTCTCTCAGTACTCACAGTGAGAAGAGGTACTGGACCATCACTGTGGAACTGGCTTTCCTGTCACTAGGATTGTATCCTCAAGAGTTAGTCTTCAGTATTAATTTGGGAACAAAACTGTCAGACTGTATTGTAATGAATGCATTCAAAACTATACTGAATCACCCTGAATTCAGAATTTTACATTTATTGTTCTGTTTAAAGGTCAGTTATGAAACAATACAAATCTGCTCATTTCTCATATTTATACAAATGCTACGTTTTGCACTTTTTTATTCATATTTAAACTTTTTTTCTTGAAATTGTCATTTAAGCACATTTCAGATGACTTACTACTGAACTGTTCAGAAGTTTTGTGCTTGATACTTGAGAAAGATTTAAAGCTCATTTTCATCATTGATATGTGTTTATATATATTTGAAGTGTTTAGAATAAGTTAAATGTCATTAAACATGCTCAGATAAGATTAATATCCTGACTTCTTTTATAGGAACAATCACAAAATCCTTTCACATGAAAAAATGATAAAACCTGAAAAAGTTAACAGCAGATATATTTTACACTTATCTTTGAAAAGCAAACCTCTCAAATGAATGTTTTGTTTTATTATTAACAATACTGTAGGCACCCCTGATTGGGGAGTATTGCTGTGAATGTAGAGACAGGAGCTCAGCTCATCCGTCCTTCATACAGAGAGAAGCAGGAGTGATGAGTTGGATATTTATCTGATAGATAGTGGAAGTGACATATTATGCAATTTTCATACATTTACTTTTTTTGTTATGAATTAAACATTGTTCTGATGTTAAAAATGTCATATTCTACTGTAGTTTATATTAGGGATGTGTTATAATTCAGCAGCCAATATATTATTATATATTTTTTATTATTAAATTATTTTTTTTTTCATTTAGACTCTACAGCATCTATTCCTGCCCACTCTGGGATTTCATATAATGACCACCGATGACCAAAAATTGTGGTAATATTACATTACACACATTAAACTACTTTAGGTAAATTAGTGGCTTTGTTAATTATTGGTTATTATATCAGACTCAAAATTCCATGTGAGTGTACCTCTAGTTTATAATGTACTGTAATGCATTAAATGTCTAGACATCCATCCATCCATTATCCAACCATCCATTATCACACCCACTTAACCCTTATCAAGGTCATGGTTAGTCCCCTACCCCTTAATGTATAGACATTTATTACACAATTATAAATAACTTCAGTGTACCATTGTTTTACATATATTTACTGAATAATAAGTCTTAATAAGTAACGTACTTGAGATTTTAAGTGGTTTAATGTATTATCATAGCAAAATTATGAGATACTCTGCATCATATCAAGTGTCTTGTTTTTCTGTCTATTTTTCCATAAAATGCAGATTTTTTTTTCTGTACATTGGTCTTCACATTACATTTTCATTATTCATAGCCATCGGTGAATACTGTTCAACAATGCACTATAAATGATGACTGGAGTCCACAGCAGCTTGGTCAAAGTTTGTGTAAATGTATGTTATGATTGAGTCAGAGGTGGTGTTTTTCTTGACTAATGAAATGTAAAATGCTGTGCTACAAAGTGTTTATTTTGCTACAACTGGCTAAAAAATGTTTACTTTGCCTCTGGTGACTAATGTTCCACTTCCAACAATGAGTCCTGTGCTATAATTTATCGGTTAATCAGGGTACGCAAGATGCTGGATTTCCTGAGGCCATTATGAAGGATTAAGGATTACCTACGCCAACCATAAACAGCAGTGTAATTCAATATTCAATGCATTTAAATCAAGTCATTCACTTCGGAACAGGATATTCACAGCAAGGCTGGAATTTACTTAGTGTTTTTGATGGCATATTTTTTATAAATAATTTCATTTTGTAAATAGTGCTAGTAAGGTGCTGCTCCTTAAGCCTGGCCCAGTGATGAGGAATATGATCTTGCCCCCAGTGTCTTTCACAATAGGCATGTGAAGAAGGGAATTTAATTAGAGGAGCTTAATGCTTCCTTTTATTAGGCCTGGAGGCTATCTTTCCCCTCTGCCTTTGCATATTCATGATGCTGCTCTCCACTGTTTTGAGGACATAAGAAAAGAACACCAGGCAGAGCACAGTCTTCTTCTGCAAACCCACAAAGAGCTTGGAAAGAAGGTGTTGATCAGAACTGACAGCAAGTAAAGTAAAAGATAAACAGAAATAGGGGAGTGGGTCCTCTGTGCAGCGTTGCTTCAAAATGCATTTGATAGTGGCACTCCCAAGGTTAATAAAGCAACACAAGGGGAAGTCTACGGAGGAGATGACATGACACAAGCCAACTGATGCCAAGATATCTGGGAAATGTTTTAAACCTTCTTTTGTTTGCTGTGAAAATGTCATGAGACAACTAACAAGCAAGCAGTGGGTGAAATCAAAGGCAGCATTGGACACCAAATACATGACAACTCATCCTTTAATGAAGTTGGCAGCACCACTGAAGAGCTTCACCTCATTAAATTGTTTCTGCCATTCAATGCAAACATAAATCAGACCTGATAACAGATGATTTTTACTCACTTTTTTATGTTCATGTCTTTTATTAACTTGTCTTTCCCTGTCCCAGAGTGCAGAGCACAGTACGACCTTAAAGTTCCATATTATGGCACGTGATATCAATTACTAAGCCAGATTCATTTTTGAAATGCAAAGTAGCTGCTAGCAGTAAAGCTGAGCATTGAAATAGAAGATCAGCATAGAGTCAGTAGCCTTATCTTTCCACCCCCCTGCAAATCCAATATTAATCGATATTAATTGTGTCAATGATGTGTACCCAAATTGGAAAAGTTAATTTAGCTACTGTCCTGTTCAATTCCTTAAAGAAATGAAGACATAATTCCAACCGTGGTGGGCTGACAGTGCATTCAAATGTCATCTTCCTGTAATAACTTTATCCAAACAAGATGATCATATTAACATAATTGAAAATATACCAGTCTGAGGGGCCGCCAGAGGGGGATGTCAGGTAGCTGACAGGTGGACATGGAACTAATGGATTCTAATAACTTTGTTAGATTCATTCATAATCAGGTGAGAACTACTCCAAGATGAGTGAGGGAGTGAGGGTCACAATATTTCATCAAGCCTGACTATGATAGGCTCTGCAAGGGTGAATTAATTATTTAAAAAAATTGTGCTCTCAAGGCAGGCCAAGTCACAAGGGCTCAAAAAAAGTGCTTAATTTGCTTCTGAGATTTGATAGCTCATGACTGACTCAGTGTTTCCACATTTACATTTAAAGCAAGGTATCAAATTATTGTGTTTCTTTAGAACAGAAATTTCAGACATCTTTCAAGGCCTCATTAGATACCGTGGCAGCTGCCTAGGGCCCTCGTTAACCAGGGGTCCCCATTAGCCACGGGTCCCATAACATACAAATTAGATACACTGTGTTGATATTAAATAACTGGCAATAGTAGAGTTGCTTTAGTAATTTCACAGCTTTTATCATAAAGGCACATTAAAGTTAACATAACTGCTTCCAGGTCCATCCCTCTCTGCTGCTCTCCAGCCTCAAAATCCCCTTAAGGGGAGATACCCACAGCATGTGTGCAAGCAGTGATTGATACTCCATCAGGCACTCCTCCCTGCTCTGATACTGAAACTATAATAACCTGGATCCAGGAACCCCATTCCTGTATTTTGCCTAAGGCCCCCAGATCACTAAATCCTCCACTGAATGTAGTGAAAATGATGGAGGGCCTCAAAATAATAATAATTTATGAATAAAATGTACAGCTTATAAAGCTGTGCCTGAACATTACTCCCAATTACCCTCAAACCACATATAGATGTAGGCAAACATTTATAATGACTGCAACACATGGGGCTTTACAGCAGGTACAAATAACAAATAATGACAGAGTTCACCTCTGCCATTTAAACCACTTTTCATGTCAAATACATCAAATAAATAAACCAGTAAGCATATATCCTCCCCGTAATTCTTTAATACACTCACCCCTTAGGCATAAGCATGTCCACTTAGAAAACACTTAGATATCTTAAGGACATCACAGACTAAGCAGGATTTCATTGAAAGAATTAGCTTCCATGAGAAATAACTACTCAGCTGATGCTTTGGCTATATAGGAAAATATCCACATAACCAGAATTTGCAAATAAATTGTGAATGTGCATTACTAAGACTTTAATTGAGAGCAATTAAATACTCATGTGCTATACAGTGGGGGAAATAAGTATTGAATGCATCAACATTTTTCTCAATAAATACATTTCTGATTGAGTTATTGGCATGAAATGTTTACCAGCTGTTGGTAACAACCCAAGTAATCAACACTTCCAAAATAATCAACACAAATAAATCCACAAATTAAGTCATGTGTAATGAAATGGAATGACACAGGGAAAAGTATTGAACACATTCACTGAAATGTATTTAATACTTGTTGGAAAGCTTCAAGATGCTGTTTTTATGGAGGAACTAGTCTCATACATTGCTCAGGTGTGATTTTGTCCCATTCTTCTAAACAAACTGTCTTCAAAACTTAACTATTACAGGGGTCTCTTCTATGCATTCTGATCTTCAGTTTTCCAGAGATTTTCAATTGGATTCATGCTGGGTGATGAAATGAAATATGAAATCTGCCTGTATGATATACAGCCCCGCACCATGATGTCCCACCTCCAAACTTCACTGTTGGTATGGTGTTTTTGGGTGATGTGCAGTGCCATTTCTCCTCCAAACATGGTGTGTATTATAGCATCCAAACAGTTCAATTTTAGTCTGATCTGACCAGACTACATTCTCATAGGCTTGTCCCAATGTTATTTAGCAAAAATTAAACAAGATTCAACATGTCTTTTCTTCAGTATTGGAGTTTTGCATGGTGCATACAGGCCATGGTGGTTGAGTACATTATTTATTGCTTTATTTGAAACAACTGTACCTGCTAATTCCAGGTCTTTCTGAAGCTCTCAGCGAGTGGTCCTTGTCTCTTGGACAACTCTTCTGATTATTTTTTTGACTCCTCTGTCAGAAATTTTGCAAAGAGCATCTGGTTGTGGCCAGTTTATGGTGAAATTAAGTTCTTTCCACTTCTGGATAATGGCCCCAGTGCTCACTGGAACATTTAGAAGTTTAGAAATATGTTCAATACCATGAATATTTTTTGCAACAAATATGGTTGCAAAGGTCTTGAGAGAGCTTTTTGTTTTTAACCCATCACGAGATGTGTCTTGGTAATGAGAAACCTTTTTATAGGCCATAAATTAGGACTAAACCAGCTGATATTTATTTGCACTAAGTAGCAGAATTGCTTTCTAAATGCTGACGCAATTCAGCTGGTGTTTTGGCTTTCCATGTCCATCCGCAGGTCTGATGTACATTCCTTGCATTCTGAGATTTATTACTTTATTTTTTAAAAACTTATAGATAAGGAGTTCGTATGAAAACTAAAATAAACTGAATCTTCTTTCCAATTGAGTTGTTCATTTGAGCTGCCTATTAAAGATTTTGCTTAAAATGAACCAGGTGCTGTATCTTATTAGAAGCATTAAAACACTGAAGAAAAAAATAATGGGGAAAAAAGTTTCAAATGTGTAAAATGACTAATTGATTTTTGACTGCAATCCTTTACAAATTTTTGTGTTCCAAACAAATAGATCTGAGCACTCTGTTTCAGTCCTGATGAAGGGTGACCTCTTTTGAGTTACAATATAAAACATCCATGAAGTCCCTTCAGTGCTACAAAAATTATCTCTGGGACAAAATATCTAAAGGTACTTCATTATTATGTTCAGCAGTATTATATACACATCTGAAGGGCTCTTTTACCAAAAACATCAACATTTAGCATTCATTTCATGTAGTTTTTGTGTGGAAAAAAACGTAAGAGTTTGATAAGCAGATACAGACAAAAATACAATAGTGGACTGTTAAGAGCATAACAAGGACAGAAAAAATATACATAATGTACATAACGGTTGTATGGGCCGTGATAGGAACCAGTGTTCGTATTATCTATAATGCAAATTTATTATATACTGCTTTTGTAAAAATACACTGCAAATACAGTATACTACTAATCCAAATTCACTATCCAAAACTAGCAGTAAACCTTCACAATAAGTCTGTGTTTTTACATGTTATATTGATTATAACTTGGCTTTGCCCTGCAAAACCTTTGATGTACGGTACTTGAAAAGTGCAAAAAAGCATCTATATAGAGTAAGTGTATGTACCACTGATGCAGTATTGTATTGGTATTTTGGAAAGATAAATGCTGCTGTCAAGATGTCTTTTCCCAGGAACTCAAAAGAACAATGCCATGCCTCATTCTGCACAAAATACAACAGCATCGCTTCATAGACATAGAGTGCATGTGCTCGTCACTGGACAACGGCAACCTTGAACTGTTGAGCAACTCAAGTCTTGTTTACAGCAGTAATGAACAAACAATCCAATTGCAAAACTGTAACAATTAGAGTTTTAAATTTCCCAAACAATTACAGTGGCTTGTCACTTGTTTGCAAGCCACTGTATATTAAAAAAAAAATGTTAAACATGCTTCTGTCCCAACTTTGAATGTGTTGCAGACATCAAATTTTATATTTATATTTTACAAATAGAACTAAATTTGTCAAATAAAATACTGCAAATCTTTTCTCTGCCCTTTATATAAAGGTTTAAGCGAATGAACAAATGACAGATTTCAGTTTTTATTGCATTTTGTTTTCTGGAAATGGGGTTTGTAGTTTTATTTAGTCATGAGAGCTTATGTAAACATCATGAAGGCTTTTGAAAACTGTCCTCAGTGATGTACTGCCAAAATAACAATACCATATAAAACACATTGTTTGGTCAAGCTTTTATTGTTCATGGACAAGGTGAATGGAGGTGCACAGATATACAATATACGATTACATATGTGTGTGTAGAGGGAGGATGTTCAGTGTGTGTTTCAGTATTGTTGGAGATTGTCAGATTGAGCTCTGGAAGCTATTCACTGCAGAAAGGCTCTGATGGAACAAGATTGCACATAATGATGTCTCTTCATCTAAATCCTGAGACAGTGTGGTAGCATGACTGGGACTGTACAAAGGAGGAACAGCACATTGCAATGTGTCAAGAGTTTTTCAGTGTTACACACGAGAATGTGGACCCCTATTACGGCCCCCACAGCCAGACATTATGGACAGACCTCCAGCTCCCAGAGGAGGTCATTATACTAGGACTCAGCTGGACCTTTGGAGGGAATCCACTGAGAAGAGACAGAGACAGAAAGTGAGAGAGAGAACTGGCAAGGGAATGACAACGAAATGACAGAATGGCAGAGATAGATTGGAGGAAGTAGTAAAAAAAAGATGGAAAAAATCTTTCCACATCAGCAAGTCACTTCTCCATATCAATATTTGCAGTATCATGCAGAAGTTTGACTTCCTCTCTATAAAAAAGTGTAAAACATTTTTTGTATGAGAGGCAAGGATAGGCATGTGAGTTATTTCCCTTCCTTGTATTGTTTATCATTGTTTATCTTTGGAGGCAGACGAAAAAATTGTCTTTCCAAGTGTCTCTTTCTCAGCTCTGCTCCAGAGATGACTGGAAGCGCCAGACAGCATTCAGCTCTGTTGTTTCAAAGCATTAGGAAAATTGTCTGTTGAAATGAAGGATGTTGCTGTCATAGAAAATAAATAAATTTTGAAAATAAATAAATAAACAAAACCTTCAACAAAATGGCTCCAGGCAACAATATTCTACCTTTAGTTACTAATCTGTCATCTGGCCTTACATTTCAAGATGCTACAGCCTGTACACAAAAGCATGTGCAAAGTCAAGAAGGATAACAATGGCCATCAGAAGACTGAACAAGTGAATGTGATGGACATCCTACTTACACATTCACTCACATATGTAGACATTTCTGTGTTACAAAATGTTCTTATATTCTTAAAGATGGAAATTATTGGACTATGCAGTATGTAATCAAATAAACATTTATAGTAATACAGTCTTTGATGAAGGAATATATAGACTTATTTGATTTTCCATATCTGTGATGAAGCTCCTTCCCTATCCTTAAAGATGAGGAATTCACCTCATGGGTAGTGTCTGACGAGGGTCTTGGAGCGAGGTTTAAAAAGCAGGCG
>BRDA01042107.1:0-12092 GCA_036984385.1 Crenuchus spilurus
CTAAGTGGGAGAACTTGCAAATTCGCAGGGTGTCCAAATACTTATTTTCCTCACTGTATATATATATATATATATATATATATATATATATGTATGTATGTATGTATGTGTGTGGGTGTGGGTGTGTTTCACTTCACGGATGGGTCACATTCCTCTCTATGCAAGCATGTTGGTCAGTGTGTCACTTTCATTTCATGTCACTTCACATGACTTAAAATTCTAGGAACCATTAACTGTTTCAGACTAGTGGAGATAGAGAATATACCACTCTTCTCAATCACCATATTACTTCGCATTTTTGAAAACTTTATCTCTTGATCTCTTGATAAATGACTCACTTGATAAACCTCACGTCACCAGCGTTGGCACTGCCTTGTTGCTGTCACCAGCTCTCAGTGAACATGAATGACATTCAGCTGCTTTACCGTGTCATGTCAGTGCTGGTGTGAACGCAGGGTTATACAGCTCACATTGTTCACGAGGTGGTTTGGTATTGCAGTGGGACGTGTCATGTTAGCACCTCGACTCTGTCAAGCTTATGCTTGCACACTAATTATTTGCGATAATTGACAAAAATATTAAATAAGATTCAGATTTTGTCCAAATGCTGTATTTTATATTATTCATTTCATACAGTATTTATTCTGTGTGCATATGAAAAGTGACATTGTTAGGATATATCAAATGTTAATTTTTTATAGTGTAAATAAGCTGTCTTAACAAATTTGTTTACATTATCTACAACAATATGTTCTAGCATTTGAACTGTAAACTCAGTGTTATGTATCAAATCTGAAGTTACTTTTATAGGCGGAGCATTGAACACATTTGTGGGCGGGGCATGAAGCACTTATTAGGAGAAAATAATTGGTATCTTACTCCAGTTTTAATGTAATTGATAGTGACAGCTCTGGTGGAGATGCTAGTCATTTGTTAAGGAAGAACTGTGAGAGGCCTTTTGGCAGGAAAAGAGTTGGATTTAGTGGTCTGGTTTAGGAGACTGAACAGTAGAGACATGCAGCAGAGACGCCGTATGGTGTGCAGAGGGGAGCTGGTGTGATGCTGAGCTGTGTAGGAGTGTGTGAACGGCTTTCTCACTGTGGACAGCCTCCAGAACACACTGCCAGATGCTTGAGGCCTCCCTGACTGACGGATCTCCTGACTGATGGATACTGTTGACTTTGATGCCTTCAGCGGAGTTCCTTACTCTGTCACTCTTACTTCTCTCTCTCTCTCTCTCTCTCTCTCTCTTTACTACAGTTAGATTTTGCCTGCCCTTCTCCTGTGCTGTGTGTCTGTCTGTCTGTGTGTCAGTCTTTGTTATGAAGTACAGTGAAAGTTGATGTGTGTGAGTGACAGGCACTGGTGTGGTTGGAATGTGAACCTGAGTAGTGTGTGAATGATTTTCTGTCACACCCTCAACACTCTACACACTTACACTGTTGTTTAAACTACACATGTACCAACACATGCCCAGTCAATAGGGCTCTTTCTCTGCCTTCCTCTCTCTCTCCCTTTCATCTCTCTCTTTTTCTCTCTCTCATTTTCTTCTTTCCCTCTTCTGCCTCTCTCACCTTGTCTATTTTTGTATCCTTTCCTCCCCTATCTCTCACCTTTCTTTCATTCTTTTTTTCACTCTTCTTCTTCTCCCATCTTGTTATATATCTTATTATATCCCATCATATTTTTTATTCTCTCTCTCTCTCTCTCTCTCTCCTCCCTTTGTCCATCTCTCAGATACCCTCTCCTAGTCTCCTTTTACTCATTTCATCTTCTGTCTCTCACCCTCTTCCCAATCTCTCATCTTCCTCTCATTCATTCATTTTGTCTCTCTTTTCCAATGTCATCCTTTTTATTCTTTCACACACTCTTTTTCTTTACATACATTCATACCCACAGCAGATTTGACATGGAATATAGAGATCTGTATTGTATCTGTCTTTGATAGAGTGATTCATCCTTGTGCATTCTTTCTCTCTCTCTCTCTCTCTCTCTCTCTCTCTCTTTCGCTCTCTCTCTCTCACACACACACACACAAACACACAGAAGCTTTAGACACGGGTATTTTTAGAGTGCGTTGGCAGTGAGCACTGGGTGTGTGTGTGTGTGTGTGTGTGAGTGAGTGAGTACTACAGACAAAACCAGAGTGTGATCAGAGAAATAAGGTGACATCACGGCATGCAGAGAGTGACTCAGTGTGTGTACTCCGCTGATCTGCAGGCTGGAAAATCACACACACACACACACACACACACATACACACACACACACACACACACACACACACTACTGTCCAAGCAATGTAGACTCAACCACCTCTTTAACTTGCTCACAGAACATACTGTACATGCTCTGTGCTGTTGTTATGCAAGCAGTCCCTCTCTCTGTGTAAGTGTATTGAAGGCAGAGCAACAGCGCCAGTATGATGTCAGTGCAGGCATATCAGGCTGCTGAGAGAAACACATTTCAATTAGTCTGGATGTAGTTTCAGACTTAGCTAAATCCTTATGACTCATGTGGCAGAGCAGGGGCTTTGTCTGGCGAGCCATTCTGGTGTAAATGAGCGCTGAATTTGAATGATTAAAATGCCTTTGCATTTCTCTGGCCATCCCTTCGCTCTGTTCTTCTCAGAGGCATCCTCAGCTCTGTGGGCACTGCTGGGGGAGTGAGGAAAGGCGCTTGGGAAGGGGGGGGGCTTCTGAGCTAATCATGGAGACTGAGAGGTGCTTTGTAGGCATTTAAAGTGACAACCTGAATACTACAGCCCGATAAGCTAAGAGACTGTTGCTCTCTCGCTAATGCTTTCAGCATGGTTTAACTCATTCATGCAGCATGGATTTACTGCTAGAGCATGCGAGAAATGTGCCTGTATTTGTGTGTGTTCAATTATTCATACATTTTTGGCATACAATGAATAATTGCAGTTCGTAGAGTATTTCTAGTTTTTTGTAGTTAAAACATGCGAGGAGCTTGTGGCAAGGTGGCACCTCATCACAGTTGTCTGCTGTGTTTTCATTACTTCAATGAAAAATCTATTTCCTGTTTTAAATAACACTCATTAATTAGTAGCATCCAACTTCCTAAGTCAGGCTGGTCACTTAATGGCCATCATTACATCCCCAGACAGTTATTCCAGCCAGACAAGACCAGATGCTAGAGAGACATACACACATCAAACTAAAATCCACAGAAGTGCTTCAAAAACATTTGAAATTGATGGTAAAATCTAACAGAATGGTTCCAGGCTGTTGCTACATGGTCAATGAAGTGCAACTGTGTTTGCTAGATAGTTGCTATGGTGTTACTACTTGGTTGCTGTGTGGTTGCTATGCTATCCCATGTGGTTGCTATGGTGTTGCTTAGTGGTACGGTATCCCAGGTGGTTGCTATGGTGTTATGTAGTGGTTTGGTATCCCAGGTGATTACTATGAAGTTACTAAATGGTTGCTAGCTGGTTGCCATGATGTTGCTTACTGGTTGCTAGGGTGTTGCTAGTTGATTGCTGTGATGTCTCAGGTGATTGCTCAGGTGTTGCCAAGTCAATGTTGTGAAGGGTGTTATAAGTATGTTTGTGTTATCGTTACATTTGAAGTGTTCTAAAACTCATTCATTCCAAAATTTCAAGAAAATTGACAGTATATCAATTGGATAACATTATAGTTAACCATAATAAGTTTATATACACTGTTCTGGTTAAAACACATGTGCATAGTTCCACAGCAAGGGTGAGGAGGTGGGGGCTTTTCTCACAGATGTCTTTATTTGAAAGCTGATTGGTTCTTTTTGTTGAAGGGCGGGGCTTTGCATTAATCAAATGCCATATTGAGTGTTACAAACATTCCCAGTTTTTCAACCAGTGACTGATCTGACTGATCTTCTCCTATTATAACATTTCTGTCATTTAAAACAACACATTAATTATCATACAGAAGTGCAATCTTCTGATTCTAATCTTGACTAATTCCAGTCGTGCATCCCTGATAAGCCCTCTACCTAATCACTACTGACTTTTTTACATTGTGATATGAGAGTCCTGACAAGTCACCGCTTAACATGAGCTTTTCTGTGGCAGGTGCATCTTTTTTAACCATGTCATATTGATGATTTACCAATTAGACAGTCATATTTTAAAACTGCAGCAGTAATATAACAGCAGCACTAGTATTTTGTGCATATCATTCCAATATTATATGCATGTTATTATGGTGTTATTGATATATTAAAACGTGGGCATTTTAAAAAAGAGAGATGTGGCTCAATCTGCAATATTCTCCATCTGTCTTTTCTGTAACACATTCTTCTGCTCATATTTCCTCCTGAGGCCTCTCTCTCCTACGATATGCAACACCCACTCCTGTCATCCCTCCATCATAGAGCTCATCAGCCCATCTCACTGTCCCTCACTCCCCCGGCCCCTCATCCTGCCTCAGCTTTATTGCCACAGCTGTGTGGATCTTGCCATTCAAAGCACACATTTCATCACCTGCCACAGCAGATCAGAGTAAGGCAGAGCCTGACACTCCTGACCGAGGAGAAACAGAGGAGGTATGGTGTGGCATGGGTTTCTTCTCTTTTTCTCTGGGTGGTATTCTGGACGTTTTTACACTGACAGGCTTGGCGAGCGTGTGGGGCAGGCTGCTGTCACTGATAAGGCATGTGACAAATGGACCAGTTACAACCCCACATTGGTTTTACATTTAAAAATGGCCCCTGTCTACACTCTCGACTTTCCATTGTGAAAGATCCCCCTGAATGGAATCCCTGCTGGAGGAAAATGTTCAGGAATGACTAGTTTAACCCTTAAATGTATGCCACAACTACTGGAAATCCAGAACCACACTTCCTCTGGTTAATTTTTTTTCTTTAGGTACACATACTGAATCTTGTATCAACACTCATTGTCCTTGTTATCAGCTCCACTGTAATATAAATATATTATTATTTATATTATATAATATAAAATGTCTTGACGGTTTTCCTCGTGGCACTTTGTAGAGCAGCTCACTTTAACTGTGAGTCTTATGGCACTACCAACTCCAAGTATGTGTGCACCATTGATGAATCACCCACACATTTAAGAGTTAACCAACTGATGTCCTACTGTAAACTCTGCATGCGTGCAAGGTGTTACAGATAAACCGTCATCACACTGAATGTATCTGAGCTTGAGGCTAGATCTATTTTAAGAGCGTCTCGGCTTGAGCCTGACTTCTGGGCATTGCCACTCATACAGAGAGAGATGTGAGAGTGGTGTTGTTATTGTATGCTCACTTTGTCTCCATGGCCACGGGGCAGTGTGGATGGGAAGTGCTGGCTGTTGTGGGTTCAGTGATAGCAGAGAAAATGTGCAGAGAGGGCAGAGGAGGGAAAGAGCAGAGTGACCACTTTTCTAATAAAAATGAGTAACAACAACAGCAACACAATGACTGAGCAAGAAACTCTCTCATAGTAATATAATGTGCTGTGACTTGGTTTTTTTTCAGATTTTTTATATATATTCTGCTGTTTATTCATCTGACAAACTGAGGCTTATGTAGATGGTCTACTACCTAGTCAAGTGCCAACCATGCAATGTCAGTACTTTGGCAGGATGAGGCCATGGAGTATTATTGATTTGGTAGGTTTGGTTCACCTTGCTATGCTTTTGGTTTATCTGAACTGCTGTACAGTGGCAAGTGGCCCACACGTGTGACGGCCCACTGGGAATTTTCTTTATGCTGCAAGTAAAGGAGGACTGCACAGTATGTATGAAATTGTAACACTTGGCAACAGATGTGGATGGATGAGTGCAGGTTTATTGAAAAATGAATTTAATAATAAACCAAATACAAAACCAAACAAACAAGAGACCCTAACCAGAATAACATAAACAGAGACAGACACAGGCTAAACAGAGACCTGACTAGACTTCAGGCTAAACAGAAACAGGCCAAGAAGAACCAGAATAAACAGAGGACAGACTAGGCCTTAAGCTAAACAAGCTAAACAGAAACAGAATAAACAGAGGGCCGACTAGGCCTTAAGCTAATCAAGCTAACCAGAAACAGGCCAAATAGAACCAGAATAAACAGAGGACAGACTAGGCCTTAAGCTAAACAAGCTAAACAGAAACAGGATAAACAGAGGGCCGACTAGGCCTCAAGCTAATCAAGCTAAGCAGAAACAGGCCAAATAGAACCAGAATAAACCGTGGACCGACTAGGCCTTAAGCTAAACAAACTAAACAGAAACAGGATAAACAGAGGGCCGACTAGGCCTTAAGCTAATCAAGCTAAACAGAAACAGGCCAAATAGAATTAGAATAAACAGAGGACCAAGTAGGCCTTAAGCTAAACAAGCTAAACAGAAACAGGATAAACAGAGGGCCGACTAGGCCTTAAGCTAAACATGCTAAACAGAAACAGGCTAAATAGAACCCGTCTAAACAGAGGGCAGGCTATACCTTAATCTGAACAAGCTAAACAGAAATGAGATAAACATAGGGCCGACTGGCCTCAAGAGAAACAGGCTAAAGATGCTAAACAGGGCAAAGATGCTAAACAAGCTAGGAATAACTTGCCATATGCCATAACTTTTCCAAAATGTTACATACAGTAAAGAAAGCATAAGTGTGCAGATTACTAATACATACCAGGGGTGCCCAAACATTTGCATAAAACTGTATGGTGTTTTACAAGCGAAAACACACAGTGATAAGATAGGGAATGGTGGTGCTCCATCCAGTACTTTTAGGATGAGTTGAGGATGAGGTGGGGTTGTTGATCATCCAACATCCTGATCTCACTGACAGTCTTGTGGCTGAATGCAATCAAATCTTCACAGCAATGCTCAGAAGGAACAATGAATGAGTCGGTGTCCAGTACTTTTTGTCCGTATATTATGCATGCATACATATGCATGTATATTATTGGCCAGTTATAGTAGTCATCGAAATGGTTCTAGATATAGCTGTATGATGTGTATATGGGTATAATTATAAACAGCACTGTCTGACAGTTGTATTGAGGGTTGTAGGGATAAAGGTTCTGTTTATATTATTACAAATTCTATGGATGCTCATGTAAGGCTAGACTGACAGTCACTGACATGTGGACAGTGTGAGCTGCAAGGTCAATGTGTCCAGAGAGAGAGGGAGAGAGAGAGAGATATGAGTGCTGAGAGAAGCACAGTGATGAAAATCTGTAAGTTCAGCTGAACTTACAACTTACAAGCACATGCCTTATCATGAGTGTGTTTAACAAGCACTAAATTCATAGGTTTGTAGGCCATTGTAAGGCTTGTTGTTATGGTCTGTAACATGGTGATTACATAAGGCAGTCCGGTTAATTACTGTGGATCACCAAATACAAATTAAAAGTTCAGGAAACCTTCAGTTGAATAGTGTATGTATATAATAGTGTGTGTGTGTGTGTGTGTGTGTGGGGCTGGTGCTGGCACACACACACACACACACACACACACACACACACACACACACATATAATGAACTCTGTAAGAATAAAGCTGCCTAGTTGTTGCTCGGTGCAAAGTTTGCACGTTATCTGAGTTTTTCTTCAGTGTTCTGCAGTATGAAGTGTTGCGTGTGGCAGGTGCTGAGCCTGTAGTAATCAGACTCTTTGAGCTTTCGCCTACAGCCCCACATTCAGCACGCTTTGTGTGTACTGCTCTGGTGTATCTCCTGTGTGTGTGTGTGTGTGTGGGAATCTCTCCTCCAAAGCTAGTGTGAGATCCGTGAGCTCTGAGAGGTGCTACTTTGTATCTAAAAATATGAGGTGAATTCACAGCTTAGAGGTTATTGCTGTTGATCACATGTATGAAGTTCCTCACGAGGCAGAAGGTGTGCAGAAAAACAAAGCCTGCCGCCAGAGCTGCGGGTGCTGGGAGTGCTGCTGAGCTGCAGGATTTCAAACCTGCCACGTTTTGCTGTGTATGTTGGTATTGGTGTATTTGTCTGAGGTGTCTTTGCCAGTTTTTTTTCCTCACATTATCTTGTAATAATAGTAACGTGTGTAACATGCATGTTGCAGAAATGAAAACAGTGAGAAAGATTGGCGTTCCGCTAATGCACTATAACGATAATGAAGCTGCATTGAATTGAATGACGTGGACGGCAAGAACTATCCCTTTAAGTATCACTCGCAGGACAGTGAGTGGATCCTCAGCTGGGTTTTTACCCACTTTACATCCACCCACCACCTTACTGGCCCCTCATCCTGTGCCTGCCTGTTGGCTGGGGGCTCCCAGTGCCAGCGCAGCAGTGGAGGAGCCTGTGCTGAAGAGATGGAGCTATTTGTGTCATTGTGGCGGATGGATCTAAATATAAATCAGAGTGAGGTGTGGAGCGCATGGGTTGCTGCTGTACAGATGGTGGGTGACGCCCACACTATTATACAATGTGAATTGTGTAACACACAGAGATCGCCTACTAGTACCCCCCCAACCCGCTTCTCTTTTTATCTGTTTATTCCATCCTCTCTCTCTCTCTCTCTCTCTCTCTCTCTCTGTCTCTCTCTCTCTTCCCCTCCCTCCCTTATGTGAGTACGTTGTACTCTCTTGGCAACACACAAGCATGTCACACTCTGAATCTCAGGCTGGGCATTATAGAGGAACTCTACCTGTCACAGTGTGTATACATAATGTATCCACTGCTCTAACGCCATCTCTCTCTCTCTCTCTCTCTCTCTCTCTCTCTCTCAGTACAAACAAGGTGGAGCCTCCTTTGCACTCTCTTCTTCTAAGAGAAGAAGATTTAAAATTAATTATGCATGGGAGACAGTAACTGTGGTAAAGTGAAGCACACACATTAAATGAATTCTCTTTTTTAACTTAAAATCTGTCTGGCACTGATTTGGGAGTATTTTCCAGTACATTTATGGGCGGCACGGTGGCTTAGTGGTTAGCACGTTCGCCTCTCAGCGCTGAGGTCTTGGGTTCGAGTCCACATCTGAGCGGAGTTTCCATGTTCTCCCCGTGTCTGCGTGGGTTTCCTCCGGGATCTCCAGTTTCCTCCCACAGTCCAAAAACATGGAGATCAGGTGAATTGGGTACTCTAAAATTACCCTGGTGTGTGTATGAATGTGTATGTCTGTGTATGAATGTGTGTATGTCTGTATGCCCAGATATGGTTGGCACTCTGTTCTGGGTGATTGGCTGCCGCTTCTCACCGGTGTGTGTGTATGTGGTTGAGTGTGTGTAAATGGAGTGTGTTGATTGTAAAGCATCCTTGGGTATCTAGAAAGGCGCTATATAAGTGTAATGTTCATTCATTCATTCATTTATTATATCTTCTCTCTTTGATTGATTATATGTACACATACATTGTGCATTTTATCAGCCTCACTGACCATATAGATGCACTTTGTAGTTCTACAATTAGAGACTGTAGTCCATCTGCTTCTCTGTATACTTTGTTAGCCTCCTTTCACCTGTTCATCAATGGCCAGGACAGTGGATCATTCTCAGCACTGCAGTGACTCTGACGTGGTGGTGGTGGTGTGTTTTTATGAATGACAAAGTTCATTGTTCATAATTGTATCGGTGTGACTTATAATTTATGAAAATCAGAAATCAAGTGTCTCAAGTAAGTTGATTTTAAGTTTGAGTAAGCTATGATTCAGACAGTCTAAATACTGTGTACCTCTCAGGCTTGCTGGCATTTTCCTAATATCAAGCCACTTCTGACACAGAGACAATTTCCTCTTTTCAGGCTAAAGTAAATTTTGCATTTCATTTGATAATCAAGCTCCTCAAGTCTGGAGGAAGAGTGTAGAGACACAGAATCCAGTGTGTCTGAAGTCTGAGGTTTCTGCAGTCAGGGATGGTTTGAGGTGCCATGTCATCTGCTGGTGTTGGTCCACTGTGTTTAGTCCAAACTCAGCACAGTCATCTAAAAGGAGATTTTAGAGCACTTCCTGCTTGACAAGCATATGGAGATGCTGGTTTCCTGTTCCAGCTGGATGTTGCACCTGCCCACAGTACCACAACTACTACCAACTGGTTTGCTGACCATCATATTACTGTGATTAATTGGCCAACCAAGTCATGAGCTATAAACCTTGCTGATCAACCAAAAAAAGTCGAATGTTACTTTACAAGTAAATAGTTAAAAATATGACAGTTTGAATGAAATTATGAGCAAAAATTTGATTTTATTCCAATCAGAGACCTTGGGCACGATTCTTAGGCAACATTACTTAAACAGCATTTGCACTTTGACAGCAGTAGACACAGTAAGTAGAAATATGGAAATTTAAGAGTCTGCTAAATACCATAAATGTAAATATGAGTTATATACTGTAAGCGCCAACTTAGGTTCAGCAGTAGGCATTTTAGAGGAAGGGTTATAACTCAAGTGCATGAGATTAAGCCAGTTAAAGCAGGCCAGTGTTCTTTGCCTGCTGTACGAGTATTTGCCTGAGTCTGTCATGTTTGTGTTTACTTGCTTGTCAATCAAATGTGTTTAACCAGCAGAGCCCTAAACATCATCCTGTTTCCTTTTAAGGTGGAGACGTGGTTCGCCTCAGACTGAAAAGACTTGTTTTTTATTTGTTTGAGCATGCATGCCTGTGTTTTACATTTCTCTGCTGTTTTCAGAGTATTCTGTGCAGTTTCACTGATTTTACTCAAGCGTTGTGTTATATGTTTAGTGCTGGGAGGCAGCAGTGACCTATTGTCCTCACCATAGTGTGCTCCTATGAACTCAGCAATCACATTTTTTGTATTAAATTTAAGTGAAAGTAAACCAATGAATTAATCCTCAACCAATTCAAAGCTCACCTTTCACCAAAAGCCCAGATAACCAAACTGAAGCTCTTATTTTGGACACCATATGAGATGAACCAGATGAATTGAAAAGATGATTAAGCTGGAACAGTTGAAGGTAAAAGAGGAAGAGAATCAACAACAAGATGGATGGATACAATTAGAGGAATCATGAACAAGTCATTAAGAAGTCACAAGACCCAATCAGAAGACAGTTGGATAAGACTTAGAGGCACTTAATAATAATAATAATAATAATAATAATAATAATAATAATAATAATAATATAATAAGTCTTCTAAAAAATTTTTGTTTACAGATTTTAGAGGCTATTAGAGCTTTGTAAAGATTGCTGTGGTTTTTTTTTCACTGCTGAGAAGATAGTAGTTTTGAAGTATTTGTATCTGTGTGTTTTAGCTTTTTAAAGATTTAGAGGGTGGAAATGCCTCTGACCTTTTGTGCCGTTTTAGTTGCACTAGCCGTTTTAGTAGACAAACTGAATGTTTCTGGCCAGCACACACATTCATTCCTCCATTTATGGCTTTGATTATTGTTATTAATGGCTGTGGTGAGAGCAGCACCCTGGAATCCAGTACATTCATGCATCAGGCCTGTTTTATAACTGTGACTTGAGAGAGGGCACTGTACTTTAGAGTGACATCATCAGAGTGGGCTCTACTCTGTGTTGCCAAGGTTTCCAGACTCTCTCTCTCTCTCTCTCTCTCTCTCTCTCTCTCTCTCTCTCTCTCTCTCTGTGTGTGTGTTTGTGTGTGAGAGAGAAAGAGAGAGAGGCTGAGTGTTCAGTGTGGAGATTGTTAATGATGCTGTGATGTGAAGTGCTGGGCTTTAAGTGCTGTGTTTGGCAATAGTTATGGCTGCAGGTAGAGCTGAAGGAGATCTGCACTTTCTCAACCCTAAAAGAAACTGGTGTGTGTTATAACCTATTGCCTAATGCATGTTTAAACAAACATCAACATACATAACACAAACTTTTTTAACCTCTTATACACTCTTTTCTTTACATTTTTACTCAAGGCTTTTCAAACTTTTAAATCTGCTCGTATCCACTGGTTTTGTTATTTTTTAATTCATTTTGAAATAGAATATTGTGAGATCAATCACTTTTCTATGTCATATAATGTAAAAAAAAAAAAAGGTAAACACTATCGTTTGTACTACATTTCAAGCATTTTCGTTGATGACGATGGATTATAGCTCATGAAAATCAAAAATCTCAAATTATTAGAATATTCTATTGGGAGTTTGAATAAATCAATAATAAAGCAGCATCAGCATTAAACAACAAAGCTTTAACATGTATGATATATATA
>BRDA01042108.1:0-15600 GCA_036984385.1 Crenuchus spilurus
CCACATCATTGCATTCAGTTTTTATTCACAATTTGTTTAGTGTCCCAACTTTTTTGGAATCCGGTTTGTATATATATATATATATATATATATTTATTATTTTTTTATTTTTTTATTCTTATTTATTTATTTTCCGGCGAGCAGTGGAAATGTTGCTATTGAGTACTAAGCAACAACTGCAAGACCCTGATCAATAGCACCAATCTAATGAAACTGTATACGCCTCAATGCTGTATAGATTTTAAATTTACAGCAGAGGCCTAGAAGTCACTCTCTGATATAAAACTTGCACAATTATACAGATGAACATGAGAAAAATACAGATTTCCATCCCTAGAGCTTACTTTGATGGGCCATTGGCGGCTACTCTATTGCAACAGCTGAAGAACCAAACTGGAAATACATGCTCACTGACATTAATGTGATTATCTGAATGTCACACGAAACAAGCCAATCATGGACAAAGAAAGAGAAATGACCAACATACAGAAGAATTGGCACAGACTTTCCATGTCTTTTACCCTAATAATTAACTATTGATTGGATGGTAAGAGAGCCATTAACTCAAGAGAACAAAAACAAAAAAGGTGTTATTTAGAGAGTAAATCCACAGTGGACATGTGCACTCTCTAAAGTGTAAAGTCTACTTGAAATGGTACATTTCACATGACAGATGATGTGCTAATACCTAATCCTATACCAAGACTTCCCTGCCATTCTCTGTACCTGCGGTATGGCTCAGGGCAATGCTGGGACAATCACTTCATATAGCTGCTGAGCCGGAAAAGATAGGAGATACAGAGAAGCCATAAAATATTTTATCAGATTTTATTTCCACATTAAAGACGGCCACCAGGAAGCCAGGGGAGAATGAGAATGTGATGTGTGTATGAGAGAGAGAGAGAGAGAGAGAGAGAGAGAGAGAGAGAGAGAGAGAGAGAGAGAGAGAGAGAGAATGAGTTTGTCTTTGTTCATCGAGCTGAGTGCTCAGTGCTATACAACCAGAACTTCAATTACATTTTAATGGACTTGAGTCATAGAGTAAGACAAATGCTGATCTGTCCAAAAATTATTTATCCTTTTTATCAGCTCAAGAGCTACTCTGCATGGAGAAGAAATATAAGATTAATTTTACATATAGGCCTAGTGTGCCAGCCATAAAATATTCAAACCAACAAATCTGCCAAAACTATTAACAGAAGTCTTGAGAGTGTGAATAAACAATGAAAACAAAATATGCACAACGGTATCAAGTTACTTACTTACCAATTGCTGACACAACTGTTATACCTATGTACAAAAGCTGGGGCAGCCGTGGCCTGGTGGTTAGGGATCTGGTCTTTTGACTGGAAGGTTGCTGGTTCGATCCCCGGGCAAGTCATGAAGTGTCCTTGAGCAAGGCACCTAACAGCCCCCCGGGTGCCATAAATAGGGCTGCCCACCACTTCAGGCACATGTTCTCACAGCCTAGTGTGTTCACTAGTGTGAGTGTTTCAGTGCAAGGATGGGTTAAATGTGGAGGTCAATTTTGTTGTGTGCAAAGCTGAATCTAAAGCACTAGAAAGGCTTTGCCAATAGAATGGACCTAACATCACCATACACAATACAGCTAGTGAGGTATAAAGCCTTGAATTGGACTGTGGAGTAGTGGAACCATTTTCTGCAGCTATAGTGCCAGCAGAACATAGCATGCAAATCCACTGAAGCTAAACAGGGCTGGCTCTGGTTAATACTTGGATGGGAGCCTACAAGGAAAGCTTGTGAGGCTGCTGGAAGTGGTTGGTGGGTCAACAAGAAGCACTGTTCCTGTGTGAATCCCAGCGCCCCAGTGCAGTGACATGGACAGTGTACTGTATAAATTTACAGTCTTTAAGATGAGAAATAAAAGCAAAGTTTCCTGGACTTTTCCTTGTGGTACCCCAATGTCATGGCTAAATGTCCCCCTCCTAATCATTCCTATCTTCACAAACTGGCTTAGGCGCTTTAAAAAACACAATTTGGAGACTGAACTGAAAAGTATTTTACAGGTTTAGGGAGTGATTGCATAGTTCAGGAATATTTCTTGTGTGCCAACACCTTCCAGTGACCTGCACATACACCCCACCTCTAGCTTATATGTATTCTCATCTTCTAACATCTCATCTGGGTTTTATGGAACACATAAAACAGTTGCTTTATTTTACTGTGTGTGTAACTGAGGGTGTGTGTGTTTGTAGGTGTGAGTGTGTGTGTGTGTGTGTGTGTGTGTGTGTGTGTGTGTGTGTGTGTGTGTGTGTGTGTGTGTGTGTGTGTGTGTGAATGTGATAAAATTTTGATCCATATATTGTTCTTTTCTCATTCCTGATTTCTTTATTTTCAATAACCATCTCCATCTTATTTACAAACTGACAACACAAAGTGACTGCTTTAAGCATTGTTTTCATCTCAGAATAATTGAATAAAACCACTCCATTAAACTTTTATTATTTGATTTTTTTCTATTCTGCTGTTTATTAGGAATTGGTTTGTTATGATACTAAACAGGAGAAATCAAACCACTACTTCAAAGTACTCTCTTGAAAATAAAGGTGTTCCTTGTTGTGATGCCACTGCAGTGTGTGGAAGAAATATTATAACAAGGTTAATACATCAATATAATGATGTATTACTTATAATATTATAACTGAACTTTCATATTTTACTCAACAATCTTACACTGGTTTAAGTAAATGTAATAATACTGTTGATGTACTACTTACATTAACCTTAATCTCAATCTCAATCCTAATCCCAACCATCACCCTGGCCCTAATCTTAAACCTGGCCCTAATTTCAACCCAAAACCTAATCTTATCCTTCACCTTGTCCCTGATCTTAATTCTAACCTCAATCTGAACCTAAAATCTAATCCTTATCATCATGCTGGCTGTAATCCTAACCCTGACCATAATCTCAACCCAAAACATAATCCTTACCCTCACCCTGGCCTAAACATAACCTTAATCTTAATTTCAACCCAAACAGTAATCCTTACCCTCACCCTAGCCTAAACCTGAACTTAATCTCAACCTAAAACTTAATCTTTACCCTCACTCTGGCCTAATCTTAATCTTAAAGTCAACCCAAAACATAATCCTTACCCTCACCCTGGCATAATTCTAACCTTAATATTAACTTCAACCCAAATAGTAATCCTTATCTTCATCCTAGCCTAATCCTGAACTTGATCTCAAACCAAAACCTAATCTTTACCCTCACTCTGGCCTAATATCAATCTTAATGTCAACCCAAAACATAATTCTTACCCTCACCCTGCCTACTCATAACCTTAATATTAACTTCAACCCAAATAGTAATTCTTACCTTCATCCTGGCCTAATCCTGAACTTGATCTCAACCCAAATCCTAATCTTTATTTCAGTTAAATAATGTTGTAAATTGTATGTCTGTAACAGTGTTGAGTATGTTGAGATTATCTTTGTTAAACTTGTTGCATGTTGAGCATCTTCTCAGGTGAACATCTCAGATATTTGGCATCAGATTTTTGACTCTCAAAATAAAGTTAATAAAACACTCAATTTAGCAGATTATCAACAAACTGTTTTAAAATGTCTGTTATTTATCAACAAACTGTTTTAAAATTATCTACTAAAGGCATGCAGGTGCTTCACCTGTTAGTTCACTGATATGTTATTAATGTTATTAATAATTGTTTTATCTACAGATGGCCCCTGTATAAAGAGTGACCCAACATTTCTGGGTTTTTAGGAATAAGAAATATTTTGCTGACTGCAGGATATTGCAGATAAACTCCTTTTCTTTTCTTTTTCCCAGAGTTTGGCCACTCTATCATGAACATGGCCAATCAGTCTTATGCTGTAGACCAAACAACCTAAGCTGTCCAACTGCTGTGCTGTCACTGCAGAGCAGCTGCTGTGCTGTATTACAGTGATAGCTTTCCTTCAGTGCAAGCTGGGGTTCCACATCACCTTGGCTGCTTGAATTATGATGTACGTGAAGGGTAGGCCTGACTCAAAGTAACTTTGAGCTTTTCTCCAGCCCCTCGGGACCAATCTATAATGGACCTGATTTCATTTAGGGCTCCCTCTGTGTCAATGCTAAGGAACAATGAGTGAGTTGATGTTGCTTTACTTTTTTCCTCTATTTTTTCCAGTTCTGAACTTGACTGTGCAGATTGCTAACACTCATAGGTTGAACCTCTTAATATATAATTTCTATGAGAGTGTGGGCTTATTAGAGCAAGATTGGGTTTAGAAAAGGTCTTTCTTATGCAGAAAAGTGCTACTGACACGGCTCATCAAGAATTCGGAGGCGTCCCAATCCCCAGACAGCAGCGCACACTGCCAGCCAGCTTGGCGGGGCTTAATCTCATTTCAAATGAATGTAAATATTTATCGAGGCCCTGATTTAATCATTGAGCAGCACAGTGAAAAAGTGTGACTCATCCATTATCTTGTAAATCTTGCCACACGTTTCTCGTTTTTCTCCATTATAGTGCACCATAATGAGTTGGAGACTGGCTGAGAAATAATCGTATAGCATGCCAAGCAGCCACGCACCACCGTAAACAGTTTTTTTTTTTTATCCTCTGTCTGTCTTTGAGATATGTCTCACTTCTGCTGGCTCTATTGCAGCAAATGCTGTGTTACATGTGCTTGCTCATCAAGTTTACAAGATGGACGTCTTCACAGTACTTCAAGTCCATTGACTTTCTCAATGAGGAGGAGATGTTGACGATCTTGTCTATGTAGAATGGGAGAAAGTGCTGGCAAATGCTGCAATACATTTATTGACTGAGAGGTAGTTTTACACCATAATACTTAAAAGTAAGCACATAGGTTGATATAGTGCAAAACCACAGCCTCCCAAATGGCTGGAGTCTTCATCCCAGCCACGTAAACCACACTATTCCAATGAAATTGGGCAAGACTCCTAATGCTACTTTCATCTCCAAACGTAACATGAATGAAATTGTAAGGTCCTTTATAGCAGCGTCTGCTAAATGCCATAAATGCCACATTAAATGTGAAGTGTAAAATGCCTGCAGAGTCTATTGTAACAGCTTGTATTACTATTCTGTTCCTACTGTGTTACCTTGCATAACCCAACATGTGTTCAACAGCCATTCTCTTCAGTTAATATCTAAACAGTTTATTGCTAGTATAGTCATTTAGCTCTATACATCACTTGTTCTGTCATTTCATGATTCAGCATATAGCTCTCTCTCTCTTTCTTTTCTTCTCTCTCACTCTCTGTATTCTTTCTTTATCCCCTTCTCTTTTTCTTCCACTTCTCTCTTTCTGTCTTTTTTCTCCCCCTCTGCTCTATCCATCCCTTTTTTGTCCTTCTTTTGCTCTATTTTTCTCTTTCTTCCTCTGTATCTCTCTCACACATTCTCTCTCTTTCTCAATTTCTCTCTCCTTTCCTCTTTCTCCAACCTTTCTTTGTCTCTTTTTCTCTTCCACGTATAGCTTTCTTTCTAGCTCGTTCTCTCTATCTATCTCTTCCTCTTACCTTTCTCTCCTTTTCTCTTCCCATATCTGTCCCCCTCTCTCCCCTTTCTTTTTCTCCTGCTTCTCTTCCTAGCTCTTTCTCTATCAATCTCTTTTGTCTACTGTTTTTCAGCCACTCTCTTCTCTCTCCCTCCTTTTTTCTTCGTTCCCTCTCCTTTCAGTGTTTTTGACACTACAGTATCTCTCCCTCTCTCACCTTCCTCTATCTTTTCTCTGCTTCTCCACTCTCTCCATTTCTTTCTTTCTTGTTCTCTCTCTCTTTTTGACTCTATGTCCCCACTCTCTCTCATATTCATTGCTCTTCCTCTCTCTTTTTCTATACAGTATCTCTTTCTCTATATATATCTCTCCCTCTGTCCTTCTCACTCTAATCTAATCCTCTTTTGCTCTCTCTCTCTCCCTCTACTTCTCTGTCTGTCTGTCTCTCACTCTCTCTATTTGTCTCTATTATGCTTTTATCATTCTCTCTCTCTTCCTCTCTTGCTCTCTCTTTAACACCATGGATCAAGTCCATTAAAATGTAATTGAAGTTCTGGTTGTATAGCATTGAGCACTCAGCTCAATGAACAAAGACAACCTCTCTCTCTCTCTCTTTCTCTCTCTCTCTCTCACACACACACACACTCACACACACACACACACACCAGAGGAAGGATACACCCTCCAGAGGGTGACTTTAGGTCTGAGGGCTAGCAGAAAATCACTCTCAGTGGGGGCTGCAAATCTGGAAATAGCTTTTAAGAAAGTGAACAGATCCAGGCAAAGCCACTCACTCTTAGATGTGGTGCCTCAGCAGCTCAAAGTCGTTCCACCTCTGCTTTCCTCCCCACAATAACGTCCTGATTTTCCCCCTCCACTCAGCAGGCCTCATACTATCCTCAGACTCTCTAATCTTTTGACTTAGCTACAATATTGTGGTTATATTTAGAATATTCACTCTGAAGGACTTTAGGCTACTTTACTGTATTCCCTTCCTTCTTTAAAGACACTTTTGACTCATTTCATTCTGTAAATTCTCTTCAAGCTGAGCTGCTTCAAATACTAAGTCCAAATTGCAGGATTGCAGCGTTTTTAAAGTTCGAACGAGACGACTGTGAGTGAATACACAACTTTTACACCCATGAGTCATTGACATATAGAGTGTTTGACATATGTCCAAACTGGAGGCAAGTGTTGTCAAAGCCCAGTCAAATTTGGATTGGACAAATGAGCTGACCTTTTAATGTCAGGACTGGATCTCTCATTGAACTCAATAAATGAGAAAGGTCAATTGTGGTAGGTGAAGAAAAGGGAGAATAAACAGGTGAATTTCACACTTCCTTCATGAAAAGTGTGCTTTAACTCAGATTACGAGGTCCAGAAGCAGTAGATAGTATAAGTAACAGAGTGAATTGCTTTTATTTCGCTGATGCTACGCCATGTTGTGAAAGGCTCCTCATTTTACATTAGCATTGAATATGCTTTGAAGTTTTATAAGAGGCTTAAAGAACTGCATCAGAGATTCTGAATGCATTTCCCATGAATAACAAACTACACTGAGTGCCTATTCATTCAATGTAGTATGGACAACAACACATCAAGAGATGCTTTGATCCTACTTCAAGCTTTTGTTAATTCTTATTATTGAGCTTCAGAAGTAGTATATATGCTTTTTAATAGCATTTGCTGCACAATTTATAATACCTGTTGTAACAGGGTGGACTGC
This sequence comes from Crenuchus spilurus, assembly GCA_036984385.1. Lineage (NCBI taxonomy): Eukaryota > Metazoa > Chordata > Actinopteri > Characiformes > Crenuchidae > Crenuchus > Crenuchus spilurus. The sequence continues at coordinate 7,219 of BRDA01042108.1, forward strand.
AGCATGGACGCACAAGCTTATAGTTTTAGCAGTGCTGGCAGTGCTTTAGTTCCTGCATCCAAACTTATATTGACTCTGCGAGCAACTCAACATCTGAATCAGGGTTTCTCTAATTGCAGGCAGCACAGAATTTACATTTACGACCTCCCTCCAATATTAATCCTCATAACTCTGGATTAGATTGATACTGTTGTGAGGCCAGAGTCCAATAAAGAGTCGATCAGAAGGTCAGACGGGTTGCATCAAGGTCTAATTGGGATTTATTCCCTGACTCCACATGGCTCTCGCTGATGCCAATTTGGAGTTGATCAATTGGCTTCCACTCTTTCATGCAGCTGCTTCTCTATAAGATGCATAAGTACCACCTGCTTGCAATAGAGCCAAAGATGCCATGCTACATATACTGCAAGGATGCTGAACATAGACCCCTGAGGACATGTTCTGCTACTTATGTTATTTCAACCCAGAGGATGTGTTCTGCTAGTTATGCCCTTAAATTTTAATGGATTCCATGTTGAGGTGAAGTGTGCAAAGCAACAGCAGCTGCTGTGAGGTTGGTATTAATGTGAATATATTAGTCATATTTGTTAAAGTCTTGCAAGACATAAGACCAAACTTTTCAACTTCTACACAGTAAATATGCCAGTGTTAAATCAACACTATTAGAGTTAAATTAACACTGAGGGTGTCAAAATGTAACACTCCGAGTGTTAATTTAAGTCTAATAGTGTTGATTTAACACTGGCAGATTTACTGTGTAGAAACACTGGTACAGCTTACATTTTCTTTAGTCTTGATTTCTACTAGCTCTGATTAAAATAGCATCTCAGTGTTCCTGTTTCTCAGATAAATACCTGTGGAATAATAATTTATTTACTGACCTCCAATAGCAGTCCACAAACATTAAAGCAGAATGTAACAAAACATCAAAATATTGCATTTATTTTTTTATATTGTAAAATTATATTACTCTACGACATTTATCAGATGCACTTATCCAGACTGACTTGTTATTTTAGTCAGATACATTTGTAGATGAATGTAGAATTAGGCGTCATGCCCAAGGACTCATATCAGTAAAGTAGTTTACTCAACACAGAGGTGCTATCCAACCGTATGTGTTCGACCCTGAGCCGTTTTTCCAATACTGAGTATGTAGCTTTCTGTTCTCTCTCTCTCTCTCTCTCTCTCTCTCTCTCTCTCTCTCTCTCTCTCTCACTCACACACACACACACACACAAAACACTTTGCGGTCAACAACACAACCCTTCCCTTGTGACATAACACTCGGCATCTCTGAACGGTGCTTGTACCAAAATGACAGATCTTCAACTAATCTAGTGGATGGGGTTCTGGTGGGGGTTGACTGTTGAAGGGCGGTGTCTGTTCAGTTCTATGCAAATTTCCTTATTGTGACATTACAATAAGAAACACATTAAATGGCTTATAGAAGCCTGAGAGCAAAATCTTTCAACTGACTCACAGAAAACAGACCAAAGCATGATACTACCACCACCATGTTTCACAGAGGGGATAGGGTTCTTATGCTGAAATGCAGTGTTTTCCTTTCTCCAAACATGCTTTTCATTTAAGTTCTATTTTCACAAACTTTCAAGCCCCACTGTATTTGTGGATGCCTAGATTTGGTTTCAGATATGTCTTGGGTGACTCCCTTAGTGTTTGATGCAGTCCTCCAGGTGAATGGTTCACAGTACATTGTGTGTGATTGGCTGACGCTTCTTGCAGGGTGTCTGATTGAGTTCAAAGTGTGTAAATGGACTGTGTTGATTGTAAAGTGTCCCTGAGTATTAGGAAAGATGTAGAAGTGAAATATTCATTCATACATCCTGCACCTTGAAAATCAGAACTTATATGATGTCCAATTTATGCCTAATATAAAGCCTAATCTGCTAATTTATGTTTAATAGCATTTTATAGCACTTTGCTTTATTTAGTGAAATATTGAGATGTGTAATATGTCCAAGATAGATAAGTGAGTATTTTTTACACATCCTGTGTCCTATTTGTTTGAAATAAAATAAATAAAAGTAGTGATGACCTAATAAAACTTTTGATAACACCTAATTCATTAGAATTTTATATCAGTTAACTATAGTGACTTATAACAATATTACAAAGTGGTATCCTTCATTTGTGTGAGCATGCTCTTAATGAAATTAAATATAGCCACTGCATAAATACTGAGTTCACATATGAGGACGTGATTGCTTTAGATACTGTAAATGGCTAATGCCAAGAAGATAAAGTGGGGAGTAGTGGTGCTGCTGAGGCAGAAAAAGAGAATAATCTGTAGAGGTCATCAGGACCCAGCAGTTCTAATCAGGCCTGATGTCTCTCACTTCCATATAATGTTGACTCTGAAGACCAAGGCCTGTCAGTTATGATCCATCTGGCTGGATAAATGGGGAAGGTGAGCAGATGATGTGTTTGAGTGGATTTATGGCAATGTAATGCAGATTGAACAGCCAGTGTGCCAGAGGTTGTGCCCTATAATGGAGCATCGTTAATGATGGCCGTGTTTGGCTGTGCATGGGTATGGGCCAGGCGTGAGCTGTGCATTATATACACCGTGTCTTCCCCCGCCTCGAGCAAAGGCCACAATGTGTGGTCAGATGAAAATGATTTTAACAGGATCTAATGCAGTTTCGGGTCTCTTTATGGCGCCCACAAAGCCAGTGGCACACTCGCATCGCAGCAGAGACAGGCGGCTCACAAAATGGATGCTGAAGGAAGTGGTGCTAGAATTAGCTCTGGGTCAGTGCTGCACTGCGTGCCATTACTTGACCACAGGACACTGACACAGATCTATCAAATCTCAGATCTGTGTTTCTCATTTGTGAAAAACTCACACTGAACTGGGTCAATCTCCACACTGAACTGGACCAATCACATTCCATTTAAGCCTTTTTTCAGGCTGATTTAGTTCATAATGAACTCTTTAACTCTTTAGCTTCCACAGACATCCACATTCTAAGGCATATTATTTAGCAGCTACATGGAAAAGAACACAAAACGACTGAGCTGTACAAAAATAATACAACTATTAGTAAGTATTGGAATTCTAACTCTAGAATTATTATTGAGACTGTTTATGTTTTTTAAATTATTCACTTATGTCCAATTACTCCAGATGTAGCCAATCAGTTAAGACGCATGGGGTCCACATTTTGCTTCTTTACTTTACAATAAACCATAATTTACTATATTAATAAAATGCTAATACTAATTAGTATTTAAAATACTAATATAAAAAACTAAGTTTACTTTACTAATAAAACAGTTGCTTATTAATTATTAAACAATATTACAAAGTCAACCCAGATATGTTCGGAGTCCAATTGAGCTGTAATGCTAACACTGCTAACAAAACACTAGCATTCAATAGTCACCTAAATTATTTATCAATGGTCTCTTAGACTAGTTGATGTGGTTTATCATACATTATGACTTATTGTGAGCTGTCTACTATCTAAGACAAACAAAGTACTGATCTAGTATCAGTTTTAGTGACAATAACTGAGGAAGATCAGTCTTCTACCAACATTGCTGCTGTCTGAAGTGACTTCCTGTAGTGGTTTATATGTACACAAAAAATGTACATGTCTTTTTTGATGGCATCTTTTTGACTTATTGGCCATTATAATGAAATATTATTGACAACTACAGTATATATATTTTATAATCATTTCATATAACAACATATTTAAGCCTTTATTGTTTACTGTTTTCTTACTGCTGTTATAATCCATTCTGATCAACAATACAAAACAAGTCTTGAAATTTGACTTCATGTGTAATTAATATATCACTTTGCTTTTTTGTATTAAATTCCAAACAACAATATTCACAATATTCAATTTTTTTATATGACACTGTACAATTACAAACTCAAATAAGTTGGTTTCCTCAACAAACAGATGTGGACTCCCTACACATTTTTATGTGTATCAAAATAATATACTTTAATGTAATAAAATCATGGGAAAAAAATTTTTAATCAGGGTGCACTGAATCTTTTCTAAACTTAACAATTGTGAGATTTACACTCCACTTAAACCAGCTGAATGAACAATGCGATTTCATAAAGGAATGACTACTGGGAAGAAAGCTTTTGAATGAGTGAAAGCATAGTGTTCCATTGACACTATTGCTTACTTCTTTTGGTGTAATTCATCTGAATCATGTAAAAATTTAAGCAGCATTTTTCTTCTGTAGAGCTATTGTCTTGTGTGCAGTTTTGCTATTTTAATGTGCAGGCTGAGATTCTGTGAGACCTCAGTGAGCCATTAAAACAGCATGGGAGAGGAATAATTGCTCTTGTTACAAATGACCGATTAGAATGGACTCACCTTGAGAAGAATTTACAGCTGAACAGAGAACAGGCCTGGGCAGATATTCCCTGATATTGTCGAGGACTTTTGCCTCTTTAATTGAGCTAATATGAGGGCATATGCTAAAAAGTGTTGCGATAAGTTTGAGTGACTGCTTTTGAGCGATGGGTTCATTTTACTGCCCTGGCCCTCTCTGCACTGTTTTATGTTCTGATAATGAAAAATTACAGCAGAGTGTCATTTTTTTTGTGCATCAAAGCTTCTGTGTTGTGATAGGTCAGTGCGACAGGCAGTGTAAGGCTCATTAGAGGAACTGTCTCTGCATGAGGAATAGCATTTGTGTGAGGTTGACCTTAGCAATGTAAGCACAGCGGGTGTGGAACAATCAGAGATGTGTCTGGACAGGGAGGGGTCCACTACGCTGCTATCTACTCCATTTCATATTCCTCCTTTCATCTCTCAGCCTTGTTTTCCTATTCGTATATTTGTCCTCTCACCATCTGTCTGTAGGGCTGTTGCTGACTATATAATGCAGTACAGCTGCCAAAATCAAACTCAGTCAGGTTTGTCAACACCCTGAAACAAAACATTGCAATTTCTTTGGGCATGTAAACACACATACTGTGTCCACTCAGTATCCACTGTATAAGATACACCTGCATTGTTGATCCACCTTACAGGACACAATGTTGCTGCACAGTGTGTGTTGGTCCTCTAGTCCTTTGTTGGTGGTCATTGGACACTGCTGGCTGGATAGTTTTCGTTGGTACACTGGTCTCACAGGTGCAGATTGCATTGCATGTGGATGATCAAGCTATAAGTACCTGTGGGATGTGCAATGGGATGTATAGATTGAGAAGAGGTGGTACAGTGTAGTCAATGAGTGGGAAATGGGCCACAAAGCAGATGTTAATGATTGAATAAGTGCTTTTATTTGGGCACCAAAGGCCACTGTGTGAATGAAGTACTTGAATTTGTATGTATATTGAAGTGTATGGTCATACTGGTCTACCAGCTGTGACAAAACTCCTGGTTTACAGGAAACTGTCCTCAGAATTCTGGTCGACAACACTCTCCCATGCCACTCTGCTCCATATGTCAATGTTATTCAGTTCCCTGTGTGGGGTTCTTTCAGAAATTAGGTGGGAAGGACCTGCATTGACATTTAGAAGCAATTCTTGCCTGTCCATCAGTTTGGTCACAAATCTAAGAAAAAGTTCCTGTACCCTGGCATTTTGGCCACTACTGGTAGACCTTCAAATTCAGATACTTCCTTCACACTAATCACTCCACATATTGAAAGATACATTCAGTGCACTGTGCCATCTCTTCTCAATCTATGAATCACGTCTCACACCCGACATGTATTTATAACTGGATAATCCATAATTATTCATAATGGTGGCTTGGTGATTAGTATGTTTGCCTCTCAGCACTGGGAGTCCCCATCTTGGTGGAACTTGAACAATTCAATTTATTTTTTATACACATATATACTATACATTTTTGTATTTTTATATTTCCATATTTTTTACATTTTATTTTAAATAGATTTTGTCTTGTGTAATATTTGCATTTTGCACTTTTGCGCTTTATTTTTTTTATTCTACTTTTTAATCTTAATTTTTAATAGCTTTGTGTGGGCAGACTGTCATCTAAGCATTTCACTGCAAATTGTACCATGTATTACTATGTACGTGACAAATAAAATTTGATTTGATTTGATTTAATTTGATTTGAATTTCATTGTTCTCCTGGGTCTGTGGTTTCCTCCCAAAAGTCTAAAAACATGGACGTCAGATAAATTGACTACTCTAAATTGTCCTGGTATGAGCAATGTACTGGCACCCTGTCCAGGGTATTTCATTAGTGTAACGCCAATGTCCAATGAAGGGTTATGGAGATTTACTGCAACCATGACCAGATTTAAGTGGTTAAGAAGATGGATGGATGGAAGAACTGGAACAAAAAAGGCTTGTGAACCTCCCCCCAAAGCCTCATCTCGTGCTCTGTGTTTACGTTTTCCATGTGCCATCTTGTCTCCACATGCTCTTTTGTTTACATTCACAGCATGTCTCCGCCCCAGTTACTACATGTCATTGCACAGCCCTGCTGTTTCATGTCATTGCACAGCCCTGCTGTTTCATTATGTCTTGATTAGGTTCACTATGTAGTTTTCCTTGTATCTCACAGTCCTGGTCAGTCATTGTATTGTCACCGAGTTGTTGTAGTATCATGTCTTGTTTTGTTTCATAACTACAGTCTTGAGTTTTTGTCAATAAAGGCTTGTTTGTGGAACCCACCGATGCATCCATCTCCTCCTGCCACAGCCCCAAATGACAGAAACATGTCAAATTACATGTAATGAACATAAAATATGACAGATTACCTTATTTTATATTCTAATTATTTGGAGAAGTACAGTATTTGAGTGGTAATGTTCCTGCTGGAGCCATTGGGGTGAATGTTGTTTCTAAAGATTGGTGATGAACACCAGGCTCTTATAATGAGCAGTTCAGACATTGGTAGATAAGTTTTGAAATAATGGTCTGTGTGTGTGTGTGTGTGTGTGTGTGTCTGTCAGTATGTTGATGTTAGAGAGCAGAAAAGGTCACCTTGCCTTGCTCCTTGTTCTCCCCCTCAGAACAGACTAATGGTGAATCGGACTGGGCTTCAGACACATCACGCCCGCCTTCAGAAGCGGTGGAAACTAGCCATGTGTGCACCCACGCACTACAGTCACTTTGCATAAAAAAATAGCCACACGTACACACTTGCATGCAGTCCATCTGGAATGATGCCATGTTTACACAGACTGATAAATAAATCTGCTTCAGTCATGAATATTCATTAGTTTGCTTGATGGTAAGTCAGTCTGATTCTGTTTGCCCTGACAAGTGCTGGATATCAAGAAAATATTCTCTCACACCACACACAGAGGTCAAACTGTGCTCTGAATGTGTGTGAGAAAGAGATAATGTCTTTTTAACACCAGTTCAGCCTTGAATAAAAATGCAGAACTTCTTTGGCTTTGGGGAGCACTCGGTTTTCCTCATCGAACAAAAGTGGTTCCATATTTCTGATGCAAAGGGTCAAACACTGCTGAACATTTCTCTTAGTCAGGAAGAGCATCTGGCGTTTTCATGGTGCATAAAATAACAATGCAGTTACAAGATTTTTTGATATGTTAATATGACAATGGCAATATTTCGTAACATGTATATTTTATTACTTTCTGAATGTGCCCCCTCTGCTTTCTTCTGCAGTCTATTTTAAATCAGCCTTTTCAACATCATTAGGTATTCATACCTTGTATCTACACTCATTGTCCATTTTATCAGCTCCACTGTTCAAATAGATGCACATTGTAGTTTTTCAATTACAGACTGTAGTCCATCTGTTTCTCATTTACAGACTGTTATCATCTGTTTATACTTTGTTAGCCACCTTTCACCTATTCAATGACCAGAACGTCCACAAAATAGGTTGCGGATGGATCATTCTCAACACTGGTACTGACGTGTTAGTGTGTGTGGTATTAAGTGGATCAGACACAGCAGAGCTGAGGATATTTTTAAACACCACAGGTGGAGTGCACCAACCAAAACTATCTAACCAACAGCATCTTGTGACCACCAGTGAAGGACTAGAGGACCAAAACAAACTGTGCAGCAACAAATCAGAGCTGCTGTCTCTGATTTTACATCTACAAGGCATAGCGACAAGGTAGGTGTGTCTAATAGAGTGGACAGTGAGACAATATAGTGTTTAAATTCATCAGCAGCTCTGCTGTGTCTGATCCACTCATACCAGCACAACACACTCTAACACACCACCATCAGTGTCAATACAGTGGTGAGAATGATCCACCACCCAAATAATTCCTGCTTTGTGTGGCTCCTGACCACTGAAAACGGTGTGAAAGTAGGCTCATAATGTACAAACTGGATTCCAAAAAGGTTGGGACACTAAACAAATTGTGAATAAAAACTGAATGCAATGATGTGGAGGTGCCAACATCTAATATTTT
>BRDA01042110.1:0-15692 GCA_036984385.1 Crenuchus spilurus
TGAAGACGAGGAAGACCAAGAATAACCTGGATGGATAATATCAAGACATGGACTGGATTATCAGGTGCTAGCCTGCTACAAGCAACCAGAGACAGGTGGCATTGGAGAGCAGTGACTCATCTGTGCAGCCTACCATCGCGAAGCGATGACGGCATATGACATGACATATATATGCAAATGGTGATTGGCACCTAGTGGGCATATCACAAGCCCCTTCTCGACTACAGGTCATTTTGATCTCTCTACCTTCTAGCTTAGCCCCTGGGCCTAGCTTCCTTTCTCTGCTTGTTTGCCTAGCCTGTGTGATTAGCTTCACTGCTTTATTCCATTGCTTAGCCTCTGTTAGCTTAGGTTCTTTATCCTGCCTTATTGTTAGGCTTTCTGAACCTTACTGCTTAGCTTTACAGCCATTGTGTCTCTAACTCTGTTTTGATATCCTGTACGCTCTCCTTAATAAACATTTTGATTTGTACCTGTGCTCATCTTTTCACTTCCTGGGGCCTAGCCTGACAAGGTGGGGTCTTTAAAAAGCAAAACATGGCCTGTTTTTATTATAGGTCACAACCCAAATTGTTGTGTTCAAATTCAAATTCTGTTGAATCTAATCTTAATGTATAACATTTTGTAAGTTGATAAAAATATATATGCTGCTTCAAAACAAAAACACAATAATGTGTGTAGGTGTGTGTATATTTATGTGCTTTTTTCATCAATATTACAACTACAGTTTTTCTTATGTGCATTTAATTGGAAAAATAAATGTTGCTTAAAAAAAATAAAATAAAAATAAAGTTCGGGTCTTTTGATGGAATTTTGGTTGATTTTAACTTTCCTAATATTCTTACAACACACCACTTTCAAGAAATTAAAGTTGATTTTACATTTTAAATAAAAATAGTATTTTTTGTTATGTCTCTATTATTAATATTTGTAAAGCAAAATATCTCAAAATACCCTCAAAAGAAGTACAACAAATGATTTGAATATCTAACGACAGTAGGTGGTGGTTAGCAAATTTGCTTCTCAGAGCTGAAGTTTTGGGTTTAAGTTCCTGTCTAGGTGGAGTTCCTGTTCTCTGTGTGGCTTAATTGGTTAATCTAAATTGCCCTGATGTGAGTGTGTGTATTTATGTGCATGCCCAATTAAATATTGTCCTGGCAATGTCTAGAACAAGGGAATGCCCTGCTCAGTGCCCAATGAAGGGGTAGGGAAATCATCATAACCCTGAACTGGATTGAGAAGTTAATGGATAGATGGATGATGGATGGATGGATGGATGGATGATTTGACTGTTATAATGGAGCATGTTAAGCAGAAAGTTATTGCCAATATTTATTTATTGAGTTATAATGCATGCAATTGACCAGTTTCTTAGACACACATAGCAGTCTAGGCAAAAATGAATTTCCAATACAGTAGTTCATTAGAAAATTAGAAATATATTATAATTTGTTCCAAGACTAAAGCTTCTCATTATATTGTGAGTGATGGCTGTGATGTTATTAGGGTGGCAGTGTATCTGTCACTGTTTTAACAGTTTTCATCCTGCCAATCAGTTTTCATTATTATTGTCTGGTTATGAATGTTTTAAGCAATTACAGGGAAAAAGACTCGCCAGCAGAGTGACTGGAACAAGGCCCAAAGAGAGGCAGAAGCTGTGGGTGGGGCTAAGAGGCATTACAGAGAAAGGACGAGAGAGCTTGAGCCGTCAGTGAGATGAATTAGCTTTAGCTGAGTGAGTGCAGGGATTAGGGTGCCCAGAGAAATGGACTCCTGTTTAGACTAGGATATAGTATTTAAACAGTGTGGTTCTCCCTGGCCACACACACCCACACATAAAGCTGCTATTGATTCTAAGGATTTGCCTGCAGGGCCTGGAGGCACGTTCTGCTTCACCCACCACCCTTGCCATCCTTGACTCTCTCTCTGTCTCTCTCTCTCTCTGTCTCTCTCTCTCTCACCCACACACACATACACAGAGGATATGACATGGGCAGGCACAGTAGTAGGTCACAGTGCCCTGGGGGCTGGTGGGTAAAGAAGGAGAGTGATCTGGGGAAACAGGGTGATTACCAAAGAGGGACTGAGAGGGCGGAAAAGGATCGGCAATCTTTACCTGCGTGTTGTGCCAATCAGCAGGTAATTGAGGCAATCTCAGGCTAATGCTGCCCCGAGCCATCAGAGAGGACGCTAGAGCTGAATGGCCCATTTCACCCAGAGCCAGAGCGCAGTCTCAGTTTCAGCTCATCAGCCCCACATAGACCGAGCTGTACACCATCGCTCAAGGGAAAACTGCTGAAAGAGAGGAGAGGGACTGAAGAGGTTAGACAAAAGGAGAAAATAGATGGGAGAATATCCAAGCGAAGAAGCACATGCTATCCTATCATAACATTAATTGACTGTAACCTATGATTCACTGTTAAATAATACCTGTTTATAACCATAGGTGCGAAGCTAACAGAACACTCAGACATTTTTTCAACCTAATAACCATCTGCCACATCTGCAGCGTATGGTCTGTTAACAGTCATTCTGACACACTTTCCAACACTTCACAGAAAACCTGTTTGCATACAGACAGTGGAAAGCTGCAGAGTTCTGTTAATAAACGTTTATGCCAAACACACATCGCAGAGGTGGGAGTAAGTCACACCTGTGCAAGACACAAGCAAGTCTTATCATTCAAGTCTTAAGCAAGTCTTGAGTTATTGTGGTCAGAATGAAGCAAAGTCACAAGTCAGGTCGTAGGACATTCTGAGGAATCTACCCTAAAGGCTGTTTTGTCTTCACAACTGATTCAAAGTCAAGTCTATTGAAGCTTAAATTTACATTTTCCAGCTAATGTTAGCTTTCTAGCTAACATTCAGCCAGACAATATGTTAAAAAGACAAGTTACATAATTTTTTCCCCTTTTTTTCCCCTTTTAACCTGATTTTCTCCCCAGAGTGTTTTTGGTAGCCAATCAACCCACCCATTCGTTGACTCTCCCTATCACTTATAATGTCCCTGTCTCTAGGTGGGTGGAGACTATCACAGGTCTCCTCTGATGCATGTGAAGTCAAACTACTGAGGATACATCACTGCTGGGTAGCCAACGCACTCAGAGGAAGTTGCCAGACTCCCAGTTCTGATAGATCAGCTGGCAGACATCTGAGCCAGAACCCATTACTTAGTAGTGCTGGGGTGCCGTCGTACCCGCCCCCGTCTTACTTGCACAGCCAATTTTGCTCTCTCGGGCCTCGGCTGCCAATGGTAAGCAGCGTGATCGGGAATCAAACTTGTGATCAGATCATAGTCACAGCACCTTAGTCCACTGAGCCACTCGGGGCCCACACATACCTTTGTTTGTAGTTTTTTTTTAGTGTTGGTTGAAGTTGGCTGTTCTGGTTGTGGTATTGATTTTTGAAGTTCTTGACTTGTATGTCACTGTTCTTACTATTATCATCAACATAACCTTTGAATGTAAATTGTATTATTTTTGGAACATCCCTTTCCATTATACTCTCCTTGTATGTTAGTCTTTGGTCTGGTAGATTATGGTAGATATCCAGATGTTTAGAATGAGATAGTCCATTATGTATGGTCATTAATTATGTCTTTTAATGAACTTAGGAAAGTAATGATATTAGTTATTTAACATTTACATACATTAAATTATAATTCAATACAACGTGTTTCATTTTCATGATGTGTTCAAACAATCTCCAAATGTGATTATGCTCCAGAATGTTGTAAACTTCAGGCTAACAACTTCAGCATCCAAAGCAATAAAACACATTTGTGCTCTTTTATGTGACTGAGTATAAACAGATCCCAAAGTGCCCTCCAGAATGATTGCTAAAGATGAGCATAAAAAAGGCTGTGAAAAATGTCTTTGTTGTTTATCAGCCTGGTGTTGCACAGAACAGTGCAAAAAAAAAAAAATATTTCAGGTAAATGTATGCAAACATTCTTCAAAGATACACATTTATTGACCTTATGATAATATTTACCAAATGGTGCCAATAATTCTGAAGAATACTACACATGGTCTTAACCTCCCTAAGACCTGAACTCTTGCATGCATTTTTTATTTCTCTTTGCTATGTGGGCTGATTGGCACCTGATTAGTGTAAAAACAAAGAATTATCTTTGTACATGATGATTTCTGAGGTGGCAGTATAATGGCGACATAGGACACCAGGCAAAATTTAGTTTTGGGGTCTAAACAACCCAAAATGTGATGTCCACATATGTGGACATGCGAGGTCCTAAGAGGTTAAAGTTGTAATGAGGAGTGGAGAAGATGGCAGGAGAATCTATATTGAAAAAACAATATTTGAACATTTTAATATGGTCAACATTAACTCGTTTTCAAGGCTTATCAACTCAGTCTAATCAGCCTCATTAGACTGAACAGATCTGGTACATTTATACACAACTATGGATGTCCATATTTCTTTTGTGCCATTCATCTGCGGATGTCACCACCACATCTCAGCTGTTCTGACTTTGTGGAGTTGTGTCTTCTAACATCTGCTGGAGTTTGAGCATCAACCATAGGCCTTTTGCACAGCAGTAATGACAGGCAAATGGGGAAAACTCAGCATTAATCAGAGCAGCAAGGGAGAAGCCTGGCCTCTTTGGGCTGCAGCAGTGAAGCAGGGAGACTCCATAGATCCCATTTTGTGGTTAATTTGTTCAGCTCATTAAATATTGAGCAAGTGGCAGATTTGTGTGATTGCCAATAAAATGGGCTCCTTTGGACTGTGAAATGCCCGGAAGCATGCAAAATGCCACACACTCCTCCTGTATGCTCACTAAGTCTCTCACTTTCATGCACACACTCTCACAGATGTCTAATCTTTCCCATCATTTCTTAACTGGCCATTTAGTCTAACTGACAAACTTGAGATGTTCTACATTCTGTAACACTTCCCCACTCCTCTTGTTATCAGTGTCGATGAGGAATACTGCAGCAGAAACTTCATTCACAGCAGTGCCCAGTGCATTCTTCACTAAAGTTGGGTTTATATTCAGGCCAATCTTTGGTCACAAGGTATGATTGGTGGTGGATGTAAAATGCATGTGACTTTGTCTGTGGCAGCAAATTTAGTGCTTCTGTGACCAAAAGGCGGTGACTTTCTGGTAGTCGTCCTCCTATGAGGTTCCTCTTCATCGCACCAATGCGAGGACATCATTGGATGACACAAAGATAATGGAGCAACTACATATTAGTGCATGTCTAAAATTACAATTTTAGACTTAATTTGTGTTCATAGTTTAATTTAAAAAGTAAACTGTTGCATATTTTTATTAATAATACATAAAATTACTTATTTTAAGCTTTTTTAATGTTGATACTGTTTGAACAGTAGTTTACTCAAACTCAATATGACATTCTAAGGATCTGAGATTCTGGATTTCTGAATGTCACACTGTGTGTCATGAATATAAACCTTTTTTAATTAAACAATGAACAAAAATGATCATTTTTATGTGGCACTATGTACAGCAGTAGCCATTATCAAATGCAAATGACGTTGTGAGAAGTTTGTTGGAAGTTGGAAGAACAGTTTGTTGACTTATGTCAGCAGAGAAAATGGTTTTACTTTAGGAAACATTATTATTACCTCAACATCACTTGACAGGATGAGATTCCACACTTATCTTTTTTACTTAGCTATGAATGAGTCCACATTTTCTGTTTTAGCTTTTTGAAACATGGTTTCTGAAGGCATTACATTGATACTACATATACTGGTGGTTTGATTCTGTTTACCTGACCCAGTGTTCTGTTCGTGGGCACATTTATCAATGATGTGTGCTGAATGTAGTCATTTTCTTTGATCACAGATTTGTTGTTAGGTAATGTGTATTGTACAGTCTATAAAACACATCACACTGTCACACCTTAACACTCCCAGCTCTGCTGTGTCTGTGTCCATGTGCCTCATTTGTTTACGTTTCTCCATGTGCTCTCTGTTTGTTTATGTCTTTCATGTGTCTTGTTCACATCATGTCTCCACCTGCAGTTACGTCACATAATTGTACAGCCCTGCAGTCTAATTTTTTTGGTTCATTTTTTGCTATTTAGCTCCCTTACATTTCCACAGTCTTTGTGAGTCATTGTATGCCAGCATGTTATGCTTATCTTTGTATTGCCACAGCCACAGTCTTTTTTTTTATTATTATACTTTTACTTATATAGCGCCTTTCTAGACACCCAAGGACGCTTTACAATCAACACACTCCATGTACACACACTCCGGTGAGAAGCGGCAGCCAGGCGCGCACAGTGTACTCTCAGCCGGAAGCGACCGTCAACCTGGAGGACTCCATCGAGCATTACGGGGATCACCCAGGACAGAGTGCCAACCATATCTGGGCATACATACATACACACACACATACATACATTCATTCATTCATACACACCAGGGTAATTTTTAGAGTATCCAATCCACCTGACCTCCATGTTTTTGGACTGTGGGAGGAAACCGGAGTCCCCTTGAGGAAACCCACGCGGACTCGAACCCAAGACCTCAGCGCTGAGAGGCGAACGTGCTAACCACTAAGCCACCGTGCTGTTTTATTCATTATGTGGAACAAAGTCTTGTTTTCTGGATCCCATGCAGCTTCCGTCTTCTCCTCCAGCACCTCGTAACTGACACTCACATAGTCTGACAATACTTTACTGACATAATTTGGTTCAGTCAGACTTCTCTTGTCTTAACTTTTGTAAGAACACTGAAATTGTGCCAAGCAAACTTGTGTGTGATGTGATTCATATATTCACACATTTCTGGTTTAATATATGATGTGAACTCTAAAGGTAAGGTAAGGCACAGAGCTTTCCTAATAGACACCTAATCATGATAGACCAACAATGTACCATTAGTCTTTGACCTCTAGCAGTATTTCCTAAAGCATCCCCAACCATGTTCAATAGCCAAGTGGCAACTTGCAAAACAAAGGCTTGTAATTAAGCTTGGTCCATCATTAGATGTTGAATAGACTCATCATGCCATTCAGTCAAGGCTACAGTCTACTGATGATGTATGCATGTAGATGTTTGTAAGCTGAAATACTGGAAAGGAGATCCTGACTAATAAATACATCTCTAAACAGCCAAGAAAAGGCACAGTTAACTGATCACTCTTTGGTAATAGTGTTAATCAATTTACTGGTCATGTTATAGTTCTAAATATCACTGATTTATGTGAACCTTTGTCCTCTAATGGACCTAAAAATACTGTCTACATCATTGTATCATCCACATCTGTACCCTTCAATAGCAATTGCATTGTAATAACATCGTTTATCAGTTCTCACTCAACCTTCATCCTTTCAGTCCTTTACAAGGTCGACATGGATTAGCACTCAGCATGACGGAGCAGTCTTTGTTTGCTGTATTTGATATTGGACTATACGGCACTCAACACAGGACAATTTTCCCCTGTGGTGAGACACAATGCTGGCAACCTAGGGGACAGGGAGGAGGGAGCAGTATCACCCTCTTCTCTCCTGCAGTAGTCTTTCACAGGGAATGGGAAAATTGGGGGGGGGGATGAGGCAACATTGCTTGTCAGACTTTATGATCGTAACAGCATTTAGTGATGAACATATGGTCAGTGCATTCTTGGGTCACTGTTATCTCTAAAGCAGAGCTCCAGGTCCTAGTACACTATCTGTAGATAGACTCAGCAGTCACTGTGGTGTTTATCTTCATTCTGACCTGCTCTCTACTTACAGTAATTATAAGCAAGTGTCCCATATAATCCCTTCCTCTATGTCCCTTAGTAAAGATTTCACATTGTAAAATGACATTTAATTGTAATTTACCTGTTTTTTTTTTTTTGTTATGATGGAAAACCTGAAGTAATGTTTGCCTCTATTTAAAAAAACTTTTGGAAAATAAAAACTTTATTAAGAGCATCACTGTTAACTTATTAACAACACATTAACTTGATACATGTTTTAACAGCACTATTTTTACACACATTTTTGACTGGTTGGATTTACTTTTAACTGGTGTAAATTTGCTACCAGTGCATTTATGTACACCAGAAAACACATGAGCATGTAGAATCTGTTTTGTGTTTGAGATACAGAATATTTTCTAATGCAATATATACTGTAAACCTGCCCTGTGTCTGCATCCTTTTTTATGTCCTACACTTCCTGTCTGGCCCAGTCATGTCTTGTCATTGTCTTCAACTGTTTCCCACAGTCCTGGTCCCCTGTCCCACGTTTAATTATGTTTGCTTTAAATGTTCCTTGTGTCACAGTTCTTGGTTTGTCATTGTGTAGTGTCACATGTGTAAGCATGTAAGCACGAGGAAGCAGCGTAGATCCAAAACGTGACTTTATTTACACCAAAGCTGAGATGAAACACAGGCTGTGGCTGTGATACAGGCAAACAAACATGAACTACAGTGTGAACATATAGACGTCTACACAGAGTAACACAGAACTTAACCTTGACATGGAATGTCCACAGAATGGCAAACGAGGGACAAGAGACATGGGGAGGCTTATAAAGAACACACAATCAAGACAAGGGATGGGAAAGGACTGTGAACTTGACAATGGACAGGTGCAACCACTGAGACATAAGACATGATGTGACAGGGGATGTGGACTAGACACAGTGTAAATAAAAACAAACGCACATGGCAGACACAGATGAAGCAGGGGGGTGTGGCCAGTGATGCACTGACAGGAGGGTCACAGTATGTATGTAAGAGTCTGTTGTGTCACCACAAATGTTTTCTTTGCCACGTTTTGTTCATAGTCAAGAGCTTTTTGTTGAATAACAGACTTATGTCACACCTTACATCTGCCTCCTCTACTCCTCCATAACATGTATGATGCACAGGACTTTCTTTATTACTGGACACAGTAAAAAAAAAATTATATATATTTTTTTCACATTTTATTATTTATTTTTTATATTTATATTTTAATCTTTAATCTTACATAAGTGTTCTTTTTAGTTTATTTGTATATTATATATAAATATGTAGTATATTTTTGCACTTTTGCAATTTAGTTTTAGATTTATACTTTAAACTTTAAACAGATTGTCATCTACGCATTTCAGTGCAAGTTGTACAGTGTATTACTATGCATGTGACAAATAAAATTAGATTTGATTTGACTCATACCTTTTTTTAGAGAGATCAGTTAAATATTGTTATTGTTCTGCTTAAACAGATGAGTTATAAAATGCCAGTAATGTGACACTACTGATCAACATTTTGCATAATAAATTGAATATTTTCCATGACAACACACTTTTTTCAGTTCACAAATGTGTGGTACTGTCCTCCCTCAGCATACTTCCATCGAAGATTTAGTATCTTGAGGTTTAGAATTTGGAAAATGAATATGGAATATGGAAAATTCTGGGTGGCCCCATTTTTTATGTTAAAGTATATTCCCATTCATGCCTTTTCTTGTATAAAATGATGAAAATCTATGAATGTGCTGCATATCAGTATAACAAAACACCTGTTAGTGTGTAAAACTTTCTGGGGTAAAAATAAATAAATAAATAAACCTTTTCTGCTGTGAATGAAGAATAATTAGATTTTTTTGTCACTTTTATGCTGTTATCAGTATAAAACTTGTTACTTTCTGAAAATGTTATTGTATCATTGACTATACAGAAAAACATTCATGAAGTATATTGTGTCTAATTGTGAAACTGTGTACTGTTTTTAAATTCAAAAGCTTTTATTTTGTGTCAAAATGTACCACAAATGTTGTGCATACAAACACTGTATGTACATTCTATTCTAGAGCACTCACTTTATCACATGTACACTCCACTCCCTGTGTTGACATCAGTGAATTGGAAATTGTGATGTTTCTTCTTTGCGTTGCCTGATATAGTGGAGTCAGACCTTCTCTAATGCCTGTGTGTCTGTAGTGCTCTTCCCCTCTCATTATTTCCACTTTCTCTCCTCGTTATTGTCTTTTGTTTTTGAATGGACCTTATTTTCTATGGCTCAAAGGTAATGGCCACTCTGTCGAAGCTCTTTATAGCTATTTTCCGGCAGAGTGTTAGAAAATCGCAGAGCTTGTGCCAGCTGGTTGGAATTTTCAGACCTTTGAACAGGAGTATATAGCCCTGACTGTTGGCTGAATTACCAGGATGAGATCGATATCATAGACTATAGAGGTGTCTGGATGCTGGCCTCAAAAAAGCAGGAGTGAGATCATTGGGTGATTCACTTTAAGCACTGCATTTTCTCACAGGGGACGAAAAGGTCTGCCTGACAAGCCTCTTTCTCAACAAATCTCACTGAAATCCATATATGTTACTAGAATATTCAGTCTATAGGAATTCTTTAGAACTGTCCTAACAGTTTACAGTAATGTTCCTCTTATGTTTTCATAATTTACTACTGCTCTACAGATGATCCATTCTTCATTCTTTCACTTCATCCCTCCCATTCTGCCTACGTGCATTCTCAGTCTCCGGTGAGGGCACTTATGACAGTGCTGGGATGCTTGCTGCTGTCTAGCATTTCGTCCAGCCTCCAATTTGTCACTCATAAGAGTGGCACATAACGAGATGTCTTCGACAGGCCCTCCCAGCACTGACCTCCAAGCTGACCTTGCTGGCGACCACAGGGAGACGGCCCCCCAGACTGACAGTTCAGCTGGGCTTAGAGTCGGTCTCTGCAAAATAAGAATGGAGCACAGAAAGGAGCAACAGCAGAATAAAACATGCATTGCTTGTACAGGATCAAACATAACTGTCAGCTACAGCTACTAAGCCACTGTAACTTGACAACATGTTATTTTCCACAGCACTTAAAATTCAGAATGTCATTTTAGAGATGCTGCTGCCAAGTCTGAGTTTGTTTCAAAAATTCTAATGTTGCCAAAAGTGAAGAAAACTGTATAGCCAATAGGATTGACATCAGAAGATTTGATACTTGCTAGCCATCATTCATGATTAGCCATGTTATCATGCTTTGTTGACCAGTTCTTTAACGAGACTGTAAGAATCTGATAGCTTTGACAGTCAGTACAGCAATATTTTACGACAGGATAAAATAATAGAAATGAACAATTTTTCATTCAAGCAGTGTGGGTTTGTTGGAGAAAGTAAAGGCATGAGCTTCCAAACAGACCTTTAAACCATGCCCTCATTAGAGTGTCTAAAAGCCCCCAGACCTTGTTCTGAGGAGACATGTTTCTGGCCTGTCTCCTGCTCTGTGGATCTGGTGAGTCTCTGAAAAAAGTTAGTGAAGAAAATTGTGTTCGTGTTGTATGTCAGCTCCTTAAATACCAAGCATGTCATGCGAGCAGAGGGTGGAAATGGGCAGGCCACTTTGCCCTTTTCATAAAGTCCACCCCAGTCAGGTCCTCACTGGAGCAACGAATTTCCTGCATCGCTGCAAGAACTGCTAGAATGCCACAGGAACAGGAGGCGTCTTGTGCAGATATGCTGTGAAATAAATGGATGTAAAATGTGAGTTCCAGCAGTTTTTATACATCTGAGCTCATAAAGAGAAGTTGTTTATTTTTTACACACTTTTAAAAGAAAATATATGAAACATGTCGGTGTTTCTGCATATACATTTGACTATGTCGAGTGCTTACTAAGCCAAACACTGTGAAATATATATATAAAAAAAACAGGTTTTTGTACACCAAGGTCTGACTCCCTCTTTGACACCATAAGGGAATTCATTGGACTTAACTTGACCTTGCATAACAGTATCTCAACCTACAGCTCTATGTCATGATTCATTTAGGGAGAAAAACTTCATATTGTGAAATTATCTACAGAACTGGACCTGTGTGTGTGTGTGTGTGACACCTGCTTTTGTAAAACTGGTTCAGTACAACACAGGACCATTGGAAATTTGGAAATGTTCTCAAAGGTAAGATTATTACCATCTGTCTAATGCAATGCAGATGACAGAACTGTATTTCTGCTGTTTTGTGGTGATTTCTGCACAAAGCTGAAGTTCTTATTAGAATTTTCTGTTCCTCCCTGAATGGTGCCGCGTTACATTCAGGTGTCTACCAGGAGGAGAGAGCTGGACAACAGTACTTAATCCTCTTTGTCTGAACTTCTCCTGTTACAAAGTACAAGCACTAAGACTCAGCTGAAGGGAGAGTGAGAATGGATGCTGTGAAGTTTAGTCTATGAGGTATTTTGAGCAAAAACACATGATAGACTCTTTATTAAAACTTGTGGAAAAGAAGTATAATATATCCACTTTAAAGAATGAAGTATTCATAATATTTTGGATATCACTGACTGTAAATCACTGAGATACAGTAAGTTTGTTTAATATTATGTGTCTTAGGCCTGGCTGACACTACAGCACAGTGGGACCAATTTTGAGGCCAGTTTGCTCCTTCTGACAATTACAAAAGGTCTCCTGATTCCAGGGTGACTGTAAATGATGACCTGTCCTGTAGTGTGGAGTGTCTATAATCCAATCTTTACTCCTCCAGTCTTCTCCCAGTGCAGTAAAGGGTGCCCTTATCGTAAATATTAAACATGCACAAAAAGCCATGTTAATGTCGTGCCTGAAAGGCTGTTGACCAATGAGAGTCGAACTGAAATGAACTCATTAGTATTTATTGATGAAGTTAGAGATGTGGTGGCTAAAATTGTGACTGAGGTGGACTTATGGAGCTGTGGCAGCAGCATCAGTTTCTTTATAATGTGTGCTGTTATGGTTACATCCACATCTTTTTTCTTTTCAATGGCTTTTTTCTGAGCAGAAATCTCTCACAACTACCATGGCAATGGATTTGCTGTCATTGCCATGTACATCTAGTTTGCAAACAAGGTTTTGAGGCTCAGAGACAGTGGTCAGATGTGCATATTCTGGCCATGAGGTGTTTCATTCAGGGCAGATTGTGTAGTGTGGGTGCCTTTATGACTAACAATGATCAAGAACAGAGTAATCTGAAAACGTTCATTATGGGTGGGGTGTCTCACATTTTCTACATTGTTTACGATTTTAAAAATCCTGTATTGGGAGACAGGTGTTATGGTGGTGTTAAAAAAAGTGTTACACTATATCTAGGCATCTATATATTGAGGCAACAGATTCCAAGCAATACTATTAACATGGAGACTCCATCCAGATATAGGGACTTGTACTTCAACGCTGAGAGGCAAATGTTCTAACCAGCAAGGCACCGTGGTGCCCATAATGCATTAAAGTAGATTTTCTTCAAAAGATCTTTAAAGAACATTAACACAAATGAAGTCAATATCTCAGTTATGTTAATAAATAATGCATTTATATAAGATTTACTGGATGAAGACATATTTTTCACAGTGTGTGTATGACATGAATGTTTCCCAGACTTAACCAACACAAACCTTTATTTCATCATAGAAAGATCATTTAATTAAACAAAGAAGAATCATTTAATATAATCAGTCAGTCTAACAAAGTGTTAAATCATAGCAGTTCATTATGAACTTTTCATTATTCAGCAGCCACAGATACTCAACATGTTGGCAATACAGACCAACACCAAGTGTGATTGAGCTCCAGCAAAGCTGATTCACTGCCCTGTGGCTCTGCCATAGAGGTAACTTGCTTCTTTCTCTGTGATTGGTGTTGACAGCAGGCTTCATCAATTACCTCTTACTGACTCTTACATAATCTGGATTGATTGACAGCTCATACTTGCACTGCTGTTTAGGCCAGTGGCATCACCATAGCAACACTTATAAGGAAACTGTATAGTCAGTGTTAGCTTCGTGGTGTGATCTGCCTCTGGGGTGAACTCTACTCTCAGTGAAGGCTGAAGATGAGGGAAGCGATCGGCAATCTGAGCAGCGATGGACAAAAATGGTTCAGTTGGCATTCACATGTGGCTAAGTGCCATTTAAGATCAAGTGGAGCACTTTGTTACCTGTTGCCAGTGGTTTTGTATCAGATAGCACAACAAAAAGCCTTGTGCTGACAGCTCTTACATATACAACCCAACGTCATAAACACTGAACGTTAGCCTGTACACAAACGTGGCATGTTTGATTGCAGTTGTGGCTTTTGAATTCCATAACTGATGAACTTAACAATTTTCCAAGATATTGTCATGCACTATGAATGATGTAAAAACAATTACTTTGTAAAGAAAACGAATTAAGTCCATTTTAGTTATTAGCATAGAACAGGGTGGCATTAAAAGTTTTTTAAATGTACTAATAAACCTAGTAAATTGTCTAAAATCCAGAGGCTGGTTGAATTGGATGAACTATTATAATTTCTGGTATGTGCTGCATTGTTAAACTAAGGCCCTGCTAGCCATGCTGCTATGCGGCGCGCACTGGCACCTATCTAGTTAGTTTATGGAAATGTGAAAATGCAAGTTTAACCACAAATGTCTTGAGAGTTAGTTACTCATGGTGGTGTCATCTTGCTGAGTATGTGGAGGAGATGGATGCAATGGTGGTTTCCAAAACAAGGCTTTATTTGCAAAACTCAAGAACTTTGGCTAAGAAAACAAAACTTGACTATGGCTATGATAATAAACAACATGACAAAAACATGACGTGACTGTACTGACTTGGTGACATTACAATCGCTGATGAGGACTGTGAGATATGAGGGAAACATAATGTAGCAAACATAATCAAAGCCAGAATGAGGGACCAGGGTTGTGCAATGGACAAGACATGATGTGGCTGAGGGTGGAGACATGACACGTGGACAATGTAAACAAACAAAGAGCACATGGACAGAGGTGGGGACAGGGACGAGGCTGTGGCAGGAGGATTACAGGTGGTTTACATAAAACCGCATGTTTTATGTGTTTCAAACTTGTGACAATGGGAATAATTGTTGTGGAGCGTCAAACAGGAAACAAGTAGATTTTGGTTTGTAAGTTTTGTTAAAAGAGGTATTAAAAGTCTTAAATTTAACTGTAGGCACTCTGAATTTGCAGATGATAATTAGTCAGATACTCAGCTTAGACTGTTCCCATGTAACTATACTTGACTTGCAGGACTACTGCATTGTAAAAAATAACTTTAGACAAACATGACCATTACATAAACTTTCTAGGCATGATGGTTTAATGGTGGTTAGACGTTCACATCAGTGTTGAGGTCTTGGGTTCAAATCCTCATCTGGGTGGAGTTTCAATATTCCTCCGGGGATTCCAGTTTCCTTCCACAGTCCAAAAACATGGAGATCAGGTGAAACGGCTACTCTAAATGTCCCTGGTGTGTATGAATGAATGTGTGTGTCTATGTATGTGTGCCTGCCCAGATATGACTTGGCACTCTGTCCAGGATGATCCCCCCCCTTCTGCTCGAGGTGCACATTTCATTTCAACAGTATAATAATAATTAGCTGTAATGCTAATGGCTATTTAACTCCTTAACAAACATATTTGTCAACACTTTTAAAGAGCATACTTAGGCACTTTTTATTTTGTATGTGCATAGTATTTTGCACACTTTACATAAGTATGCATGCATATAAGGGTCACATTTTCTATTAAGGATCACACACAACTGTATTTAAGCATTACTAAATGATTTTTTCATCTTTAGTAGCTATTTTATTTATTACCTTTAGTGATATTCAGGTCATCAGTAAGTGCTAACAGAAGACATTACCGTATTTTCCGGACTATAAGTCGCTCCTGAGTATAAGTCGCACCAGCCATAAAATGCATAATAAAGAAGAAAAAAACATATATAAGTC
>BRDA01042111.1:1436-16660 GCA_036984385.1 Crenuchus spilurus
ACAAAAATGGGAAATCCCCCTCAACTTCAAATTATGGGGGACAACTACACTTGACACAAAGTCACTGAATTATTTTAGGAATTCTGAATAGGGCCCCGGAGGCCTGTATATATTAAATAATGAAAATGCAACCTTATTAAATCCACACTGTATACCAATTTACTGTCCAGACTCAACAAAAAATCAAATAGAATTAAAAGAAAATGTGTGTTTGCTGGGGTGTTGTGTGTGTACATCTACAAATGTGAAATAGCCTAGATGTTGCTGAGCACTCTGATTGGACGAAACCTCAACATTATACGTTCTGAAGATTTTCTAGTCTGGTCAGAATATTTCTACATATTAATGGCTGTACACCAGGGTGCGAATTACAGGGGGTATTAAACTTCAACTCCCCCTAAAGGGTAAAAACAATAGTTTGGGGGGGGGGTCAAAACATTTAAATATGCTTCTTACATATAATGTTAAATAAGACAACAATTCAGTATCTATGCCTAGAAGAATGTTGTGATACGATTTCAAGCCCCCCCTAAAGTGCATCATACCATTCCATGTTAATAACCATTCCTCTCGTTTGCCTGCCTGGCTCATTATTTGTCAGGTAGCTTGCGTCTTCGTTAAGGTACACAAGCTGCTCAAGATACAGCATGTATGTACTTAGCTTTCTTAAATAAGCACTTTAAACACACTTTTCCGTACATAAATAACTCGCATGAATTTGTTATCCCACCTTAAAAATTGCTAATTTACCATTCTGCCTTAAATGCTACTGTGGCGGCAGCATTTTTTTTTTTTTTTTGCCGCTTTTAAGGTGGAACAGAACATTCAAATGGGAATCCATGTTCTGTTTTTTATGGACTGATTTCTGCACAGCCTAAGCAGAAGTGTGTAAAACTCTTAAAACACTTTATCATCTACTACAGTCTAAAAAGGGAACTGCGTTTTAACATAGAGAAAATTTCTTTTAATGCAAGGAAACTGTTAAGGTGGAAAGGAAATGTGAATAAGAAACTAATAGTGAGCAATTAGTTACTCTATATGCATATACTGTATACCAGGGGTGCACACACTTTTTCAGCCTGCAAGCTACTTATCTAATCACTAAGTCAAAATGATCTACCTACTATAAAAATGCAAGACATATTTATTTATAAATATATTGACAATTTGTGTTCAATGTATGCTGGTGTACCTTGAATAGCTACATGAACCGATATTGTACAGTACAACTGTGTACATGTTTTGTCATTAGTCTACTTTACACTGATGACTTGCACTGACTGGAATCAATCAGGTATGCATAGTCTGGACAGTAGTTGCTGATAGCCAGCCTCAAGCAAACCTTCAAATGATCATCAGTCATAGTGGAGCAATACTTGGACTTAATGATCTTCATGTGTGAAAAGGCTGATGCCAAATAATGCAGTCAAGGCAAACACACTTCAAAAATCTCTGTATGGAAATGGTCAGTTTTAGGCTTCTTACACAGGCAGAACAAACATACATGTTAAGAACTTACAGTGACAGGTGAACACGGACTGCTGGCCAACTTGGAAAAATGCCGGTTTACAAGTCCAGATTATCTTTTATGAAGCGATAGCGGAGACGGCCAATCACACATTAGCAAGAAACGGCAGAGCCAATCTAATGAGCTCGTGAAACAGGATTTTCAGATTGAGCGGCTTGGAATCCCGCTGGGTCCTAGTGCTCGACCAGCTCCCTGTATGCCAGTCAAGTGAGATGTTTTATAGCGAGGACGGATGATAAGCTGACGTCTTTTATAGCGCATTTCCACCAACACGGAACCGGCACCGTTCTGGTTCAAGAACCTAATTTTGAATCGTTCAGCGCATTTCCACAAACAGAAATAGTGCCCCGAACCTGGAACGTTCGTTCGCAGCGGGAACCAAAAAATACTTGGTTTTTCAGTGCGAACCAAACGCACCTGCGCACTGAGGCGACTCGTAGTGTACAGTGGTCCACTGAAGAAACTCAGTTTTTGTTATCTATTTGGTGTTCTCCAGAGTTTCAGGAGAAACTTGAGGGGAGTATTAGAAAGGAGAAACCCTACAGCGAGCTAGTGGATATTAGATAAGCTAAATAAGCTAAAAAAGGACTACAGAGATTCTAAAAAGGAGCTATCGCGCAGTGGAGCTGGACGAGGGAATGTACCGGCTCTAGATTTGACTTGTGAAGTGAAACAAGCATTTGTACCAAGAGCACAAATGCTCGCAAGTAGTCGATGCGCTCCATCGTCTTTGTTTATAATTCCGCTTTGTTGATGATGTACACCGTGATGTATCCTCGGTTCAACTAGTGGAAATGCGGGCTGGTTCACTAAAAAGCACCGAGGTTCTCATAACTTGTATTATCTTTAAGCTTTATACAATTTAATGTGTAATACTGCATAAACCAAATGATGGCTTTGTGGCTCACAGGTTTTGCATTAAAGGATGTGCTCATGATCTACAATGCATCATAACACAATGTTTTATGTTCTATTGACCAACAAATGTTACTACAGTGGTAACCCTACTTACGAGCATCCCTATTAATGAGTTTTCCAGGTAATGAGTCGAGATATTGTAATATTTTTGTTCCAGGTAACAAGTAAAATTCCAAGTAACGAGTAGCATAAATTTGTGCTGCGGTCGTAGCATCCCCTAGATCAGTGATCCTCACTATTTTTATCAAAAGAGCCATATTGACAGATCAAAGTCAAGTGGAGAGCCACAATATCACTCCAAGTCACTCAAATAATGGAAAAAATATACAACCCACCTATGAACGGCTTATAGAATCGCTGCTGCTGTGTACCCACTCTGCTGCAGGGTTGCCAGGTCCAACAAAAATATCCAGCCTAAAGTCAATCTAAAACTCTTTAGAAGCTTAAACTAGCCCAGTCTGTCACACATTTGAAGTGAATGGCAAAACAACTATGTACGAGTGTACGACTTAGTATTTTGTTTATAAGGGATTTATTATCAGTATTGCTATTTATCTTAAAGTCATTAATAATATGATAACATGAGTGTTTTATTAGTTCTTTTATAAGTTTTATATCCCACTCAAGAACATTTAATAGTACCATAGCTAGCAAAACAAAAACAAAACCTTACTTATTTCTGTTCTTGCCCCTCCTGAACTCTCTTCTCTCCTCTGATCCTCTTTTTTTCATCACCTTGTGATTTCTGGTTACATGAAGAGCTATTATGAACTTTTGGACAGTTCTTTCCATCTGTTATTTAATTTCACTCAAGCTCACACGTACACAATTTTAACTGCCATTTATCTTTTTTTGGTGACCTTTAACCACAAGCCCATTAAATAAAATAAAACATGCACTCTTATATGTAGATGTTTTGATAATGAGTCAATAAAAGGAAGATGTTTGGATAAGGGGCTTCATTTAATTCTCTATTTTAGATGCTGAAAAGATATGCTAAACACTAAAGACACAAGTCAAAATACATTATGAAACCTGCCCTTTAACCACTCAAAATGCATTTGGATCTTACATAAGGTCTCAGAGACTACTTGATGTGGTTTAGGACACAGTGTGCCTTACTGAATGAATATGTCAAAATCTAATTCAAGTTATCTACCACTCCTGCTGTCTACACTGGGCGCCCAAAGTTTGAGTTAAGTTTATATTTTGCCAAGTCATACTGTGAGACCTTAATTAAGATCTGAAGATGGTCTGAGTGTACTGAGACAAGTATTACTGATGTATTTTGACAAAACTAAAATAGCTATTTAGGTGACTATTGAATTATACTGTTTGTTAGCAAAATTAGCCTTGCAGCTCCAGTTCTATATAAAAGTTGGACTCCAAACTTGTTTTGCCTTATACACTACATTTGAAGTAGAAATTTGTTAACATGACGTCTATAAGAACAATTTCTTTAATTTGTTTTAAAAATGGATGGAAGTTGTGATATTTCATGTGATGCTAAAAATTACATAAATATATATTTTGATTAAATCTTGCACATAAAGATTTAACATCAAAATACATCAGTAATACTTGTCTCAGTACACTCAGACCATCTTCAGATATTTATCAAAGTACTCACCATGTATTTGATGATATACTCAAATGTCTTCTCATCCACTAAAACTAACGTAATAGTTACCATGCTGAAAGTGATGTTATGTAATTACAAGTTGGAGAAGCTCTCAAAACCTACTTTGAATTTAGGAAACAGTCCAGTGTTGTATTGAATCAGGAGTTTTTTCTGTTTACTGTTTCTGTTTTGAAGAACTGACTCAACTATTTAGGTGACTATTGAGTTCTATTGCTTTTTACATACCTGTCAAGTCTCCCGTTTTGGCTGGGAAACTCCCGTATTTTACCCCTCTTTCCCGGCGTCATCCCATATTAGTATTTTCACGTAAATTTCCCGTATTATACTTAAAAAAAATTCCTGTGCCTCTCCAAACTGAAATGTCACTAACCTGGCGAGAACTGCTACCCAGGCTGCTGCAAGTGGCAGTTCTCGCGAGGTTAGTGCGGACAGCAGTAACAAACCTGGAACAGATGGATGGATGCAAGGAGAGAGAGGGCATTCCTGCCAAAAAAGTAAAGACTTCATGTAAACGTCTAGAGAAATGGGCCATCGAATTTATCTTTCTAAAAAGGAGCAGGATGGGGAGTTATGCATTCTGTAAGGTTTGTAACTGCGAGTTTAGTGCAGTTAGTTTAGTGGGGAAGGAGTGATGTCAGCCAGCATGAAAAATCCGCTAAGCACAAGCGCCGGCTAGAAACACAGAAACATGCGCGGGTGATGTTCGCATTTGTGACAAGCAAAACCACAGAGACAAACCAGGTCATAAATGCGGAGGTTGAAATGGCAAAGCTGTGTGCCAAAAACAACATTGCCTTCACCTTCTGTGATGACTTAAACAAGTGTGTAGCTGAGATGTTCCCGAACTCACATGAAAATATGTAATTGAAATGAAATTATGAAACTGAAATGAATTATGAAAATGTGTAATTTAAATAAAATGTGTTTCACTTAAAGACAATCAATGTGTATATATGCTGAAAATATGTGAAATAAATAAATGTGCTTCAATTCCCTTTTGTGTTTTCATTAAGGCTGTATTATAAGACTTACATATGTAGGAATGTCCACAGCATTTCAGTGTCAACAAAGGTAGGCCTTTTAGATTCTGATCATCTAATTGTAAGTGGTTCACAGGTGGTTATTTTAGATTTCTTGTAAATCTGTCTGAAAATGTAAGGGATACTGAACCTCAGTTGGGCTGGTGGGACGGCTCAAAACACGTGGCGGAAAATTTCCCTTATTTTTAAATCCAAAACTTGACAGGTATGTTTTTAGCAAAGTTAGCTTTGCAGCTGCAGTTCTAAGCAAAATTTTCTGGAGGATCTATCTAATCTATCGATTGATCTGTCTATCTGTCTCTCAGTCAATCATTCAATCAATCCATCCATCCATCTGTTTGTACATACAATTTGTAATGTCAAATGTCTTCTCATCCACTAAAAGAAACTCAATCATCACCGTGCTGTATTGATGTCGTGGACATATAAGCTTTCAAACCAAAACAAAAAAATCTACTTAGAAGTCGGAAACTGTCCAATTGCCACTTGGTCATGTTTGCTGCAGTAGTGAAGAACAATCAGGCGTTCTCCAATATTGTGGCCTATTTTGTCTCCAGCAGTGGCAGCTGATGCTTCCTGACACAGAGGAAACACAGCTGGTGATAATATAATGGCAGAGTTGCTATTTCTTCTGATATAAAGTAAACATTAGCAATGTCTGTCATTCTGCTTTAAAAAGCTGCTAAATCACACAGTAAATCACACACAATATCAAACAAATGATAACAGTCACTTATCACCTGACTACTGGAACTATTGATGCATCTCCAAAGATGAGAATATCAGGAAAGTTTGTCTTCATAATTTAATTCAGAAATCTAAACTGTCATATATTCCATATTCATTACATATAAAGTGACATTTTCAAGTCTTATTTGAATATTTCATTTCAAGTTTGAGTAAATCACTATTCAGCCCACAGGGTTCATGGGGGCAGCCGTGGCCTAGTGGTTAAGGATCTGGTCTGGTGACCTGAAGGTTGCCGGTTCGATCCCAGGGCAGGTCACGACTGAAGTGCCCTTGAGCAAGGCACCTAACCCCCAATTGTAAGTCGCTTTGGATAAAAGCGTCTGCTAAATGCCTCAAATGTAAATGTATTCAAATGTCAAGTGTCAACACTGAGCCTGCAGTTCATTCTTTGAAGAATGCTGGCAACAACCCGTATACTGCTACCTGATCAACATTCAAATGCACAAAAAAGGCTGGAAATAAAATATTCACTTCACATAAAATATGACAGTTTGCCTTTTTATAATTCAATTATGAACACAAATGAACTTTTTCACCAAATGAAAAGTTTGTACATATACAATATTTTCCAAATGGTGAAGAAATTATCAGCAAATGATCAAACAAGGCAACTGTGAAGCCATAAAGCCTTATGAGATATTTTAATATGCAAAATCTCAATTTACACTCAATGGTGTCACTTCTTCATTTTAAACTCTTCATCTCTTTATTTCTTATTTTATGTTATTAAATGTTCTTATTTACATTTCTCTGGTTTGTTAGTTATCCTTCTCCTTTTATTTTAGATATCACTACTCATCTATTTAGTTTTATAATTTTAGTTTTTTTCTGAATACTTGTTTTGTTTTTACTTTCATATTTTAAAAAATTTCATTATCTAGATTTTTACATTTTGATCTTCCGAGTGTGTTGGCTGCCTGGCAGTGATGTATAGGCAGCAGTTCAAAAACATGTGGTGGCTTGACTTCACATGCATCAGAGGAGGCCTGTGTGAGTCTGCACCCTCCTAGAATCAGGGACATTCATTATAAGTGATAGCGAGAGTCCTAACGAATGAGCGGGTCGATTGGCTACCAAACAAAATGGTGGTGAAATTGTGTAAAAAATTTAAATGAAACCCCGAGTTAAATAAAGGTGAAATAATTTTTGTCTGTGTGTTTCTCACAGTTGGAGGGAGAAAACCACAGGCATGGTGGATCTGGACATAAAACCCAGCGGAGCTCCTGTAAAAGAAGAAATTTCCACATGACCCCATGTACTTCTAGTGAATACTTTATGTAGCGCTCACTGTTGACTCAAATGCACACACACAACTTGTCTAGTCCAAGTAGAGAAGTACTGCCAATAGAATTGGACTCTCTGTAGCCTACTGGCACCATTCCTAATGCCAGGTGTGGGCTAGAGGGGTACAAAGTCTTCCAGTACTGAGCTGTGGAGCAGTGGAACTGTGTTCTCTGCAGTGATTGTGCTCATACTGTGCTAGACCACATAATGATTAAGGTATGGGAGCAGGAGGGAACTCAAAAATTTGGGCTTTAGTTCTGAGCGGCTTGGCTGACAGAGCCAGTTGTATGACAGGTAAGTGAAGGAAAAGGGGGTGCAGGGGTGGTGGTTGGTGTGAAGTTTTTGTCATGAGGGGTATATAAGGCAGAAATGAATATTATTCTGTTATATAACATCATAGTTGGGAGTTGGGCTGGTGATCATTCAACGTCCTGACCTCACTAAGCGAAAGCAAACATATTGTAATTGGGACGGGTGTCCCAATACATTTGTGTAGTACATTTAATCCTGCATACATTTAAATCTGCAACATACTGGCAGGGAAGCCTGACTCAGGCTGAGCTTCCACTGACATCTACAAGCAAATTCATGCATATCTGTCAAATCCAACTTGCATTAAATAAATAAGCAGCCAGAGTACAATGACATTGAGCAGATATTACATACTTTACATTCCCAATACAGCAAGCATTATACATGAACTATTAACCATTTCAGTGCCCTGACATGACAGGCCTCTGCTCTTCAACTTCTCAAGTTCAGTCCATCGCAGGGATGCTGCACTACTGTATCAGTTAGATCTGCTCAGCATCTCAGCGATATTCTAATCTTAATTAGACATTTGGAGCAAGAGGGGGACTGAGTAACGAAATATGAAAAAAAAAGTTTGAGTGGTGGTCGTAAAGACATGCTTGCCTTACCTGTTGCCATGGCAACCTCGGACCTGTCAGTCTGCTTTCCCTTCAGGCTGTCAGAACATTTGGGGAGGAAAACACCAATTTACAGAGAAATGGCAGAGATCTGTGTGTGTGTTTGTCTGTCAGTGAGTCTGTCCACGTAGGCCAGGATCTACTGTGTTGAGAAAGACATGTGCTGTGTTTGTCCTCACTGGATATTCCACACATCACATACAGACGGCTCAAAAATGATCTGCATAACCACATTAAGATTCTAATAAAGTTTGTTCCATGAAATGCTCCTTTCTAGCCATTCATACAGAGTCACAGTTGTTTACAGTGGCAGTGATAGGAACCAGACGTCCAAAGCCTTTAATGCCTCATTATTACATTGACTGATGCCAAAGATATTGTTTCATGATGGTTTTATGTGTACAGTCAGATCATACAATTACAAAACGTTTCATAATTTAATACAAAAAGGTAAAAGATCATATTTTATATTCATTACATAATGACATTTAAGTCATTTTTGTTTTAATGTTGATCAGTATGGCTTATAACTCATGAGTTGGCAAAACAAGCACAGTAATATGATGGTCAGGAGTAGTTTGACACTGTGGGCATCTGCTGGAAAAAAAGGGCATCAGTATCTATAAAACGTGTCAGCAGATGGAAGCATTAAGTGCTCTAAAATCTGGGCAGTGTTGACTTGATAAAACACAGTGGACTAACACCAGCAGGAGACATGACACCCCAAACCATCACAGACTTCAGGCACCTTGGATTGTGTGTCCTTCCTCCAGGCTCTAGCAGCTGATTTACAAATGAAATACAAAACTGACTTTCATCTGAAAAGAGGACTTTTACTAACAGTCCAGTTCTTGTTCTTTGTAGTCCAGGTGAGAAACTTCTGATGTTGTCTCAGGTTCAGGAGTGGTTTGATAATATGAATGCAGTATTTGTAGCTCTGAAAGACAGTGTTTATACAGTGAATCCTCTGTTATCATTTGCCCTGGTTATTGTATAGTTCAGATATCATCATGAAATTTTGTCCCAGTTATCATTCATCCACCCAGTTTTTGTCAGTGTGCCCATATGACTTGCTGCTAATTTCACAAATACAAAGCATCCACCCATGCTTTTGTTACTTAGCCATACATTTGTTGTTCTTTCTGGCTTTGTTTCTAGTGTTTCTGGCTTTGTTTCTTGTGACTTTGGCTTTTTTTTCTCATGTCTCTGGCTTTGTTTCTCATTTCTCTGGCTTTGTTTCTCATTGTTTCTCTGACTTTGTTTCTTGCGTCTCTGGCTTTGTTTCTCATTTCTCTGGCTTTGTTTCTCATTGTTTCTCTGACTTTGTTTCTCGTTGTTTCTCTGGCTTTGTTTCTCATTGTTTGTCTTTGATAATGCACAAAACTAACTAAAACACACATCACATCACAACTAAAACACATCACTAAAGTGATGGCACGCATCACTACCAAGTGTAAAAACAGGTGTGAAAACAAATAGCGGGCAAAAACCTAGAGAACCAGTGTACAAAACAAATGCCGTCTTCTTTACAGAGCGTAAACCTGCAAGAGTGATGTTAAATGTTCTTTATCCATTTTTTGTCTTTTGTATTTATTTCTCATTGTTTTCTGTATGTTGAACTAAAGTTATTCTATATAAAAATTATTTTTGCTAATATCTTGGAGTGTCTGGAATGGATTAATTAGATTTACATGATTTCTTATGAGAAATATTGCTTCAGTTATGGTTCATTTCGATTATCATCAGACACTTTAACAACAGATTAATGAAGAGAACCGAGGTTCCACTGTACTGTCTGTATAGTAATTTAGTCAACATCAAAATTATCTAATAATCTGAAATACTGGATTACGGATTTTCATGAGTTATAAGCCACACTGATCAACATTAAATAAAAAATGTCCTTTTACCTTTTAACATTTTTAATTACGAACAAAAATGAACCTTTTCATTATATTCTAATGTTTTGACTGTATAAATGTGTTCCAGACTTCACGACCCCCTACTGCACTAACATGCCACTGCAAAGAAATCTCTCTACAGTGAACTATTTCACATCAAACTCTGAATGACTTTGTTAAACATTGAATTATGCCGTACTTTTAGTGGAATTCTCCTTTACCTTTCAGGAGAAGCTGCGTTCTATATAAAATGCTTTTCTCTTTCCAGCAAACAGAAATCCACCTCAACCTCTTCCTTTGTGAAACTATATATTCTGCCAATGTGAAATTTCATAAGTCCTTCATCAAAACAAGTCTTTCACCTTAAAAGCAGCATCTGAGGAATGTGTAATAGATTGGAAGAGCTTGAAAATAAACATGAGACTGTGTTTTTGCTCTTATTGCCATATTGATCAGCTATCTTTTGCTCCTGCCCGTGCTGCATTGCTCTTGAGACATACTAGAAGGTTGTTTTTATGTACCAGGATAAAGAGCCAGATTTATCACTGCCAATCCATTTACTCTTGTTTTGAGAGAGTATTAAAAGTGCACTATACTTTATTGAGCACACACATCCCAAGTCGCTCACCAGCCAGACGTACTTGTGCCTGGTGTTTATGGGACCTGTGTCTTTAAGACGCTTTTCTCTTTAAGGTCCTGCAGGTGAACTTCTAGACATTTCCTCATCTTCACTTGTACAGTGTTGGGTCTTCTCAGCCTTCAGAGACACACAGATACATTTGTTCAATGTTCAGTGTCAATACTATGAGTGCTCCCCAATGTTAAACGTGTTGGACTAAAAGCATGACTTTAAAAATGACGTTTATTAATTAGGGTGTAATGCTACATCATGATACAATGCAAAGCAAAATGTAACAGTGTGCATCATAGAGATGCATATCACATGCATTCTGATCATTATGCCATCTAAATCAACTGCATTGAGTTAACACTGATGTATTTGTGGTGTGTTAGTGTGATATTTTCAATTAATCAAGCAAAGTTATAAAGCTTGTACGCTAAAGATATGCCGATATCTCCCATGCTTGGTGCTGTACCATGAGTAATCCTTAGCTTGACTTCTCATCACTCAGTAACTTGACTCAATATCTTAACCTGAGTCATAAGTAATGTAAACTCTCAGTTCTCCTCTGGAGGTTGATTTTATGAGCCTAGAACTTTGGCAATTTGATCGAGGAGTCTGTCTCCCTCTTCGGATGTGCGAGATGGAAAAGGCCTGGAGATGAGTCAGCTTCACCCAAACACTCGTCTCCCAACACACACTGACATTTCACACACAGACAAAGAATGATAAAGACAAACACACAGACAGAGGCCGTTCTGAGTGTGTATGTGTGTGCACCAGCAATACAGCCTGGGGCAAATCAGGCCGAGTGCTTCATCACCTCTCTAAAATCCCAGCAGAAGATCTGCTCAATGTGTCTTATTCATTCTTTCCATCCTTTTTTTCAGTCTTTGTCTGCGCCATCAGTAATAATCCTCTATATCTGCACATGCCTCAGTGGATCTCTGGACATATGGTTTACAGTGAGAGCAGTATATGTGAGAACAGACTGTTCTAGTGACCTTCAGGCCTGCTCGTTTGACCCTGTGGTCACAGTGGCCAGCAGTGCCACCATCAGAAACATTTGTTTATCTGTTAAGTACACAATATGTCCAAATGTTTGTGGACACCCCGTCTAATGAATGCTACTTTAAGGTGCACACATTGCTGACACACACACAGCTGTACTACCGGTAGAATAGGAATCTGGAGCAGATAAATATAAACCTATTGGCACCATGTCTAATACCAGGCATGGGCTAGAGGGGTATAAACCTTCCCAGCATTGAGCTGTGGAGCTGTGTTCTCTGGCATGATGGTGTTCCATCCAGGACATTTAGGATGAGTTGGTTGCTGATCATCCTACATTGTGACCTCATGAATGCTCCTGTTGAATGCAATCAAATCCTCACAGCAATGCTGCAAAACCTAGTAGCCTTCCCTGGATATTAAAGAGTGCACAAAATATAGTGCACACAGATTAGACATGTATTGTTTGTAAATTATCACAATTCAGAGTTTCGCTATCAAAGAACACAATATTACTGGATATTCTGACCAATCACTGCTACGTTTCTATGGATTGTTTATACAGTGTTCAAGCAATTCTAATTCATTACAAAATATATTATATGCATTATATAATATGTAATGAAAAGAAATGACTAATAATGAAATAGATTACTTTACCTTTAAGGGTAGGAATATTAACGGAGCACCACCAGCCAATTCAATTAATAGCTCAGTTATTAATGGGGTGGCTGGACAACCTGGAAACTTTTATTAAACTTGAAGGCATAAAGTTCTTTTCCTACTTTCTCGTGTTTGGTCAAAAAGAGAAAATCAAATCAAACCCTACACTAACTTTAATTTGTTACTAGTGTGACAAAGTTAACCATGGATCTATTAATTATGAAGACTGGTATGATTCCAATGTGTGATTCCAAGTGGTCAAATGTAGAAAATGAACACAGTTCTCACATACATAGGTGCTAACTTGGGTTAAAGTGGGATTTGGCAGGTGGGGGAACTCTCAAATTTTGTGTCTGCGCAACATCATAACGAAAAGTATCACACTACTTTTCTTGGCAGTGGTGGTTTTATTTTGGTCCATCTACACTGATATGGCAATAAGCAAACTCTGAGGAACACCACAATACGGAACACAACCTTGCTTTTCACAATCTCAATTCAAAAATAAAAAATGGGAAGTCCAAAACTGACTTATATTTTTAACATCCCAAAATTGATGAAGACAAAAACTATGACCAAAAAATCACAACCTCTGTATCACAAAACATGACAATAACAACAATCAAACAATTTTGTGGCTACATTCATACAGTGGCATACAGTTAAAATAGCTCCCATATTGACTGGTACTCCATCTTGATTGTCACATTTTTTCTCTTTGGACAGGCTGTGTGATCAGCTGACCTTCTTGTGAGAACCCATTTTTTAAACATATTTCTGTGGATTCCAATGTTTAACAGGAGGCCCAACCAAAGAAATAAACATTAATGCTGACACATTTGTGATTCCTAGTTGGGCTCTGAGAGGGGTAATAGTTTGGTTCATTTTGCTGAACCCCCTTTCACAGTCAGCAGTGCTGACTGCCAGTGATTTCACAGCTCGCTGAAGCTTCAGCAGCCCACCAGTCACAGGAGCTTCTGGCTGATCTTTAAGATCTCTGTAGCCCTGTCTCACTCCAGAGAAACGAATATCAAAGAAGCTACAGAGCTGTCTCAACTCATCCATCTTTAAAGAACGAAGTTATGAAGAAAATAACATTAGCCTACCAACCCTTTTTCCAATTAGGAAACAAGTAGCTTAAGTGATGGACATTTCTTTCTGGCTTTGCAGATTAAAACCTAACGTAAGACCAGCAATTGGACAGTTAGCTAGCCATCTAGTCTTTTTTCTTTAAGTTGTGCTCATTTACATTTTAGAATTTTGACATTACTTCACCTTCAACTTTTAATTCCACTCCAACACAGAGTCACTAGACTTGAGACTTTACTGGGGCACAGCTGGGGCACAGATAATGAAAAAAGATTTCTGCACTTATTTATATTTAAGAAAGCATAAATAGTGCTTTAAACGAAACAATCAGATCAGATTATGTTGTTGACTGGATCTTTGATTAATCATCAGAATGAACTGATGCATTTGGCCTACTTGTGAACTTTACTCTAGACTTGTAAACCACTACTGGTACAAGCAAAAATATATTTTTAGTCATTTTTCTGGAGACAAGAGTATTTTAGCCAATTATAAAGGCAAATCGACTGACAAGACAGTCCATATTACTGTGCATTTTTTTTTGTGAAATAAATTTGAATGGTTTAAAAATTTGGGACTTGATGATTAAGGACAAATATACCCACATTTGCAAACATGAAAGTGCACCATTTGAGTTTGAACCACTGCAGTATTTCTGGGCTATCTAGTCAACACAAGCTCTCATATTCATCATTGATGCAGAAGTCCCAACCAGCACATACCGCTGTTAACGCCAACTCATTGGATATTCCCGTCACCACTTTGGGTTTCCCATCCTTATTACTTTAGCCATTTCTAACAAAAGTCAACATCTGTACTGCTAATGTTAATTCGGCTGTTTTGCTACAAGGAATAACGTTAGCTAACACTTTCTGATATCATCTACAGGAGTAATAATGTTTGACTCAATCAAGATAAATATAATATATGATATTATATAAGTATTCAGCAAGTTGTTCTCTCTCTCTCTCTCTCTCTCTCTCTCTCTCTCTCTCTCTCTCTCTCTCTGTGTGTGTACACGTGAATAAATTATCATATTAAGTAGCCATGTGGGTATTGTGTCGAGTGAACAGAATTGCAATTAAGCATTTTGTAGTGTATTCTATGTATACCAAAAACTCTGAAGTGATTTTTTTACTGGTGAAATTTATACTGGGGCACTGCAGATCAATGCCCCAGTAAAAATATGTCTGGCGACGCCCCTGCAACATGGACTCGCTTTGTTCTAAATGCGTGAAACACTGCATCAGCTCAGGAGAACGAGCACTGGAAATGGTTGCCTAGCACTGCACAAACCTGCCGCTAGGGACGTCTAGATTTCTAGGCTAAGTGACTGGTTGAAGACAGGCCAATAGCGTCTAGGAGGAGATAATATGAGATGCATCCATTTGCAGAGCCGGAGAGCCAACCGCAGGTTTAGACCAGCAGTTCTAGACCAGCAGTTCCAGGGCGCGCCATAGTTTTATACGTGCGCCACCTAGCATCGTGGAAGGTAACGGGAATGCTGTGGTTTTGAGTTGATGCTGTAAATGTTTAATATAAACATCAAAAGCGATTTTTTGTGCAGATTCTGCTTTGTGAAGATTACTACTGTCTCTCTCATAAAAAGTCTTAATTGTAATGTTTTATCACAACTCAGTTTTTAAGTCCAGTGTCTATCGCTTCACTATTCAATCCATGTATTGTTACGAACTATTGTGAATAATCAGTGGTATAAATATTAACTTATTTTTTATATATTATATATTACACATATCTATTAACAACTGTTTTAGCCAAATCTATAACTTAAGTTTTAAAATGATAATGTACATCACATTTTGTATTTAAATGCAAGTAGTGTTATT